>LPNX010979677.1:239956-285166 GCA_001517045.1 Pseudotsuga menziesii | reverse complement strand
TAATGACTATAAATAGACTGGCTGGACTCCCGATTTAGACATGACTCCTGATTTAGACATATGACCAAATTTGTACAAGGGAGGATTAATAATCCTAACAATTAGAGTATTACACTTGCGCCCATATAATATTTCAAATGGATCCATACCTACAGAAACTTGAAAATTATTATTATATGCAAATTCTACGAGGTGTAGGTAATCTTCCCACTTACCTAGTATTTTCATGACATACATCCTTAGCATTTCCTCTAATACTTGATTTAATCTTTTATAATTCTCATCCATTTGTGGATGATATGCAGTACTAAATTTAATTATATGCCCAAAGCTTTAAACAAGGATTTCCAAAAGTTACCTGTAAACTTTGTGTCTCTATCTAAGACTCTTACTTTCGGTACCCCGTGTAGCATGAATATTTCTTTCATGAAAATATCTACAATTTTAACATCTTTATAGGTATATTTAACACGAATAAAATGAGTAGATTTACTTAATTTGTCGACTAAGACCATGATTGAATCATGCCATTGGAAATTCTTTAGCAGGCCTGTTATATAATCCATACTAATGGTTTCCCTCTTCCATTCCGGAATGGGTAGTGGCTGCAACAAACCTATGGGATGCTAATGTTCTTCCTTAACTTGGTGACATTCAAGACAGTGAGCTAGGTAGTCTTCCGCTTATTTCTTCATATTTGGCCAAAAGAAGTCCTTTTTGATCATAGTGATCATCTTCTGGTATCCAGGATGCCCTGAATACGATATTTTATGTAGCTCATCCATGATTGTTAGTATAATTTATGTTATGTTTGGTATGTACAACCTGTTTTTATGCAACAATAGTCCTTGTTGGTTTAGGTTGAAATCTGTTTTTACTTGATTTTGTTCATTTTTAGCACTCTTTTATTTTAAAATATAATATTCTCTATTAGAATTTTCAGTGCTTAGAATCTGATTTTCTAGATCAGATTCATATCTCCTGCTTGCAAACAATAAATTCGCATGACGACTTAGAGTGTTTGCTACTTTATTTTATTTTCTTTTTATATGTTTGATTTCAAAATCATATTCGCTTAAAAAGGGAAGCCATCTATCCTATCTTGCATTCAAATTCTGTTGGTCAAATAAGTATTTAAGACTTATGTTATCCGACATAAGTAGAAATTTTCTTCGAATTAGGTAATGTCACCACATTTTTAAGTCGTGAATTATGGAAACAAGTTCTAATTCATGTGTTTTATAGTTTTTATCATGTTCTTTTAATTTCTTGGATTCATATGCCATAGCATAATTTCCTTCTATTAAAAATATTCCTAGCCCTTCATTGCAAGCATCGGTACACACGACGAAATCCTTGAATGGATCAACAATATATAAGATCACGGTAGTTAATAAGTGTTTTAGTTTGTTAAATATTTCCATGCATTTTTCAGTCCATTAAAAAATTTCACCTTTCATTTGTAAAGAAGTTATGGGGTAGGCAATATTAGAGAATCCTTCTATGAAATTCTGGTAGTGTCCGATAATCCCCATAAATGATCTGATGTTAGATACATTCTTAGGAACCGGCCATTCCATGATGGCCTTTATTTTTTCTAGATCGACTCAGATTCCATCCTTGGACACTATGTGTCCGAGGTACTAAATATTATCTTTAAACAGATCACATTTACTGAATTTTGTGTAATGTTTTTGTTCTCTTAGTACTTGCTAAACTATTCTTAAATGTTCTTTATGTTCCTATTCATTTTTAGAGTAGAATATTAGTATGTCGTCGATGAAGACAACCACAAACTTATCTAGGTAGTTGCTTAATATTTTGTTCATTAAACACATGAATGCAAGAGCCATGTTTTTCAACACAAAAGGCATTACAACAAACTCATAGTGACCATAACAGGTCCTGAATGATGTTTTAAAGATATCCTCATCTTTTATTCGTACTTGATGATAACCAAACCTTAAGTCTATCTTTGAAAAAAAAATTTCTCCTTAGAATTGATCAAATAGATCATCTATCTAGGGAGTGGGTATCGGTTCTTAATAGTCATCTTATTTAGTTGTCGATAATCTATGCATAACCTTAATGTTCCTTCCTTCTTTTTCACAAACAAGACCGGTGCTCCGTAGGGAGAGACACTTGGTTGAATGTACTTTTTATTGATAAGTTCTTGTAGTTTTGATTTCAGCTGTATAAGTTCAATTATATTCATTTAGTACGTAGCTTTCAATGTTGGTACTGCTCCAATTATCATATTGATCGTGAAGTCAATTTCTCTTTTCAGAGGAAGTTTGGGGACTTCTTCCGGAAATATGTATTCAAACTCCTTCAAGACTGGTATGTCTTCTAATTTAAATTTGTTTTAACTTTCATTATTGTTCATTATGTATACTGCTAACACTTTATATCCTTTTCTTACCGACCTTTTCATTTGCAATGCAGATATTTCTATGACGGTCACCTTCCTAGGGATTCCTTTTACGTTTATATAATCTCCATTATTGTTAGTAGATGTAAAGGTTTTATCGAAACAGTTTAACAAAACTTTATGTTCCTCTATCAAAAATCCATTCCTATTAATAAATCATAGGATCCTAAAGGAAAAATATTTACATTAACATGCGTAAGAAAATCATTCATCAATAATTTACAATTTCTAACAAGACTAATAACTTTTCGTTTTGTATCTATGGCTAACTGTACTAGCAACGACTTAACAAAATTTTTAGGTACCAATTTGCGTAATTCAACTATTCTAGGTGATATATAGCTCAGGATCGTACCTAGATCAATTAAAATAGATATCGGTTGGTTGTTTATCATACCTTCAATTTCGACCATAGAAGTGTGGTGGTCTGCTTGCCGGTTTTCCAATGCAACACAGATTTTGGGTATGATCCTTGCCATGTCCCCAACTGTGATTTCTTCTTTGATAGAATGAACATTAAAATTCTTTATCCTTACTAGAAACTCTTTAAATTAGTGTGTCCCTCCACACTCCCAACATTTTAAGGGTTCTTTTTGTGCTGGGATTTTATTAAGAACAGTTGAAGGTTCTTTTACTGTAGAATTTTGTGGTTTAAATATTTTGTAGTTGCTACCTTGATATCCCCTATAGTTATTTCCTGTTTTTTATGGAACTTATTCTACTTCTTTATGGGATCAAAACTATTTGGCCTTTTATTTTTCCAAACTGGTATATGGGTGAAAATGTGAAGTTGGGTAACAGTTCCGTGAGAATCAGATGCCCGAGAAATATGGCGGACGTTATTCAGCTGAATAACTATATTTATTCGACCGAATAATGGATCCTTTATTTGACCGAATACCTTTTAACGATGAACCATTTAATTTGATGGAACACATATCTAGCCAGTAATTTTTACCGGCAGTTCAATGTGTATTCGGCTGAATACTTATTCTGCATAAAAGGTCGGTTGTGGCCACATTTTCATGGTTTCCACCTGTAGTCGATTGCTATCTTCCCGTCGTTCTTGTCCCACCACCTGCATAGTCTCCTATTGTACACATCCCACCACTCAATTTGTTGCCCATCGTCCCCATCCCTGCTTGCAATCCCACCTGTTGTACGTCTGCCACCCTGCCACCTGTTTGGTGTCCTCTCGGCATGGAGGTCTATTCGTGGAGGTTTGTTCAGCGTGGAGTTCTATTCGTGGAGGTGTGTTCGTGGTTTGTTCTTGGAGGGTCTGTTCATGCTCTGCTCTCTTCTTGTCAGGTATTTGTTTTTGCAATTTTTTTTATAATCCGAACATTGAACAAGTGATTCATGGTTTGCTGTAGCCAATAGCTTAAATTTATTTTTCATCATATCTTAATTTTAATTTTAGTTCATAGGTATTATGAGGAAGATATTCATTGATGAACTTTGTCCATGGATAGAGTTGATGAATTCTATCCATATAGACAAAGTTGATGAACTTTGTCCACATGGAAAGAGTTGATGAGCTCTGCAATGGACAATGTTCAACAACTCTGTCCATGCAGAGTTCATCAACTTTGTCCCTTATCACTTTACTTAGCATAAGGGATTTTAGTTGTTTTTAAATAAATCATAAATAAAAAAAATATTATTACACATAAAATACCAAATATTACCGATTACCGATCTGTTTGATCTATGTATTTTTAATATAAAATACCAAAAATTACAAATAAAAAATATTATTACACTAAGGATAGTATCATTCCCATTAATTTATGTCATAAAAGAATCACAAATAACCTATATAATGCTTATTAGTTACAGTTTATACTTACCATTATATTAGGATATTGTAGATTTCTTTTAATTTTAATTTTAGTTCATAGGTATTATGAAAAAGATATCCATTCATGAACTCTGTCCATGCAGAATTCATCAACTCTATCCCTGATCACTTTACTTAGTATAAGGGATTTTAGTTTTTTTTATATAAATCATAAACAAAAAAAATATTATCACACATAAAATACCAAATATTATCGATTACTGATCCGTTTGAACTATGCATTTCTAATATAAAATACCAAATATTACAAATAACAATTATTATTACACCGAATTTAGTATCATTCCCATTAATTTATGTCATAAAAGAATCCCAAATAACATGTATAATGATTATTAGTTATAGTTTATACTTACACTTATATTAGGATATTGTACTGATTGATCTGATTATTAAGCCTATAAATAGCCAAAGATCAACTCTGCAATCATAAAAGTAAGATCTATTTGTGGTTAAGCTTTAACATATACAAAGGGTTATAGAAATAATATATACAAAGTAAACTACTTATACCTAAGCTCTATGTTGAACTGATTACAACATGTATTAATATGAAGTAATATGCAGATGCTGATGATTACACTTTTCATACTATAACTTTTTGTACATTGTTGGCAGGTGTCGTTCGTTTTTTCAGTGGTTGGTTTATTTTGCTTCCTTCATTGTTCGAGTTTATTTGTAGATATTGGTCGCAGTGTCATTTATATAAAGAAGGGTCATTTATCTTTATTTGTAGATATGGGTTGCAGAGTATTTGGAGTTATACATATGATTGATCAAATCTATAACTCCAATTACTCCACGACTGATATCTACACATAAAATTTAGAGGAAGCGGAAGTAGTAATGCTTTTACTTGTTTCTTCTTCAAGGTATGTACTACTACTCACATTTATCATTCGATAGTTAATGTTTGGATAGAGTGCATGAACTCTGTCAATGTGGACAGAGTGTATGAACTCTGTCCATGCATAATTCATCAACTCTGTCCCTGATCACTTTACTTAGCATAAGGGATTTTAGTTGTTTTTATATAAATCATAAAAAAAAATATTATTATACATAAAATACTAAATATTACTGATTATCGATCCATTTGAACTATGTATTTCTAATATAAAATACCAAATATTACAAATAACAATTATTATTACACTGAAGTTAGTATCATTCCCCTTAATTTATGTCATAAAAGAATCCCAAATAACATGTATAATGATTATTAGTTATAGTTTATACTTACCGTTATATTATGATATTGTATTGATTGATCTGATTATTAAGCCTATAAATAGCCAAAGATCAACTCTGCATTCATAAAAGTAAGATCTGTTTGTGGTTAAGCTTTAACATACACAAAGGGTTATAGAAATAATATATACAAAGTAAACTACTTATACATAAGCTCTATGCTGAACTGATTACAACTTGTATTAATATGAAGTAATATGCAAATGTTGATGATTACAATTTTCATACTATGACTTTTTGTACATTGTTGGCAGGTATCGTTCGTTTTTTCGGTGGTTGGTTTGTTTTGCTTCCTTCGTTGTTCGAGTTTATTTGTAGATATTGGTCGCAATGTTATTTATATAAAGACGGGTCATTTATCTTTATTTGCAGATATGGGTCATAGAGTATTTGGAGTTATAGATATGATTGATCAAATCTATAACTCTAATTACTCCATGACTAATATCTACACATAAAATTTAGAGAAAGCGGAAGTAGTAATGCTTTTACTTGTTTCTTCTTCAAGGTATGTAGTACTACCCACATTTATCATTTGATAGTTAATGTTTGGATAGAGTGCATGAACTCTGTCAATGTGGATAGAGTGTATGAACTTTTTCCACATGGACATAGTTCATGTACTCTGTCCAGATGGACAGAGTGCATGAACTTTGTCCATGTGCACAGAGCGCATGAATTATGTCCAAATGGACAGAGTGCAACATCTTTTTGTTTGAAAATAAATTCTGCCTTTGCTGCCTATACTTTATTTTGTTATAACATGTCTTTTATTATGGTAAGTATTTATATTGGTAATAAGTGTACCTATAATGTCCCATGTAGTTAATACAAAATAAATCTAAATTTTTATCCCACTAATCCAAGATTAGCTCTATAATTACCATTGATTACTTCCTGCTTTGTTTGTTTTTGGGTGGCTTACTATATAAATATGATTAGTATAATTTTAATTATTTTTATTTTTGAGTACTTACATTGTAACAACCGATCGTAATAATTCAAATTGATAACAATTTTTGATATGATTTTATGGAATATTGAAAATATTTGTAGATATAATTTATGTCTTAGTTTAGGATTTAAATTAAGATTTATGTTCACGAATTGATTCTTTGACACAAAAAAATGTAACTTTTACTTAATATTTGACGATATTGGTTCCATTCATTTGAAAAATTAAAAACACATCAAAAACACAAAGATTGGCACATAAAGTTCCCATTCATCCAACAATAAAGTAGCTATATTCATTTTAAGAACTATTAGATAATAAATTAGCTATATTCATTTTAAGAACTATTAGACAATATTAGGGACATCTAGGTCCTTATTAAAAACTTAGTTTTTTTAGTAGCTAGGTCTTTGAAGTTGATGAATTAACATGTAGAATTTGAATATGTTATGAGTTGATATTTGTGTAAACTTGTAGATATCATATCAAATGGAAATAGATAATAAATTAGCTATATTCATTTTAAGAACTATTGGATAATATTAGAGACATCTAGGTCCTTATTAAAATCTTAGTTTTTTTAGTAGCTAGGTCTTTGAAGTTGATTAATTAACATGTAGAATTTGAATATGTTATGAGTTGATATTTGTGTAAACTTTTAGATATCATATCAAATAGAAAGAGAGCAGCCTTTGAGACAGAAGCGTAGGAGGTCATCACATTCTTCGGGAGTTGGTGTCCCAAATGAAAATAAAAAATTGTCGACTTCACCTCAGGATTAAAGCTTATTGTATAGTTCACATTCATCTGATCATCGACATGGCGATAGTGATAGAGATAACTCCCCCTTATCCTCTATGGGTGAACGTGGATCTTGACCTTCTGTACGGGAGACAAGCGCAGATGCAAGGTTCGCAAGAGACTCGTCATCCTACATAGGGTGGCAAAGGTCAAGCTAGGATGCAATATGTCCAACTACCTGAGGGTTGTACACCCATTTCAACCTATCCATCAGATTTACCAGAGGAGCTTCCATAGGAAAGTGGTATTCAACAAATGACCCTTGAAAGTTCTAGGTCTCACTATGACAAGCTACAAAACGATCTTTCTAGTTTGGATCTCGCTCCAGAGAACAAACAAAGTATAGATATGGTTTTGCAATCATTAAAAAAATTCATTGAGGTATATGAGGATCTTGGACCAACAACAGACGGTTTTGTTTCCTTGATGTAGAGAAGAAAGGCACATGTGATGGGTCTAGACAAGCGGGTTGTTGTGAAGGAGAGAGTGACTAGAGAATAGGCCAACTCAATGTTTAACTTCAAAGAGGGCCTAAAGTGTAAATAATTAAAAGTGCAATATTTTAAGCACCCTGAATTTGCACATTTTTTATATGATCGGTTCTTGGCAGCCTATGGTCAGTTTCCATGGAATGATGAGTTTCCTAATTATTTTACTAGGTTTTTTTATGCCGAATTTGTTTTAGGAATGAAGCCAGACTATACTAATATTCATTTCGAGTTTTATGGAGTTGGAAAGGGGATGATATACAATCGAAAAGGTGCTCTTATAGATCCAAGTACTCTTCAACCTCCACCTTAGATATCTCGTCCACCTAGGCTTGTGACTTACAAATCGGATATGGATCTCACATCACAAGTTGGGACAGCTGCAAGGCATAATGTTGTCGAAGGTTTGACTTCGACATTTGTAGGAGTTGATGTTGGATTGAGTCGAGAGAGGCATCGAGCCACTACTCGACAAGATTTTGTTTACAAAACAAATGATGAGTTATATTGTATGGGAATTGAAGATCTAAAGGCCTATGCCAAGGTTTTTCATGATATAGCTTCGGATAGAATATCTAATGACACATCAAGTATAGGAGAGGTTTGTGTACTTTCAATCTATTAACTTTATTTATCTATTTTGAATTGAACTTTTTGTTACATTATATCTATGTATGATAAATTATTTTTTGATGTATAGTAACAAATATGTTAAGTAAATATTTATTGGTTTAAGTTTTCTCGACTGTTAAATGAACATAATTTTAGAGTTTCCACTAGTCAAAATGTTGATAATGTAGAAGAGCATTTTGGAGAGGTATATTTAATACTTACATAATTACGTTTATGTTTGAAAGATATTTTATTTTTTGTTTTTAAATTTAACTATGTATCTTATTGTTAATTTGACTTAGCCATGCAGGTTTCATTAGATTCGAAATTTTTAGATAATTTTCCATCTATTGTGAGCTAATGATTTTATTTTTTTGTTTTGGTTTTAAGTTAATTGCTTAAGCTTAATTGTTTTTTCTTTTACTATGATTTATTTATTAACAAAATTTAAATTTTAAGGGAAGAGAACATATTGAAATTGGCGGTGAAGATATAGGTTCTCTTATGGATGTGGATATTGCCACCAAGGTAATTTTGTTCATAATTGAATTGTTCTCTGACATATAAGTTTAAATAGTTTAAATAATTTTTGATATTTGTAAATTGCTTTTATATATGTTGAAGCTTGGGTCTATTCGATCTTTTCAAGGCAAAGGGAAGACTCCATTGGATGATAGAGAATTTGAGGTACTTTTGTTAATAATTGTATTGTTCTTCGATATATTAGTTTAATGTTTTAATGTTTTGATTTTATTTTAAAATTATTTAAATAATTTATGATATTCATAATCTGTTTTTATACATGTTGCAGATTGTTATGAGTCCAGGGAAAGACTCTAGTGGAGAATAGTGGCGGACTTCCATTTAGATAATTATTTATATTGTTCTTTTTTTGTTGATATATATATTGTAGTTGATTCAGAAATCGAGGAGCTTAATTTTTGGATTATACACATGTTCATGATTTTTTTTTAAATTATATACATGTACATTGAACTTAGATATTGTTTTTTGGATTATATACATGTATATGTAAAGGTTAGGAATGTTAGGAAGTTTTGATAGGTGCAATCGAATGGTAAGAATGAATATATGGGGAATGTTAATGTTAAGAATGAATATGGGGAATGTTAGAAGTGAATGTGGGAATGGGAAATGTTAATGTTAGAAAATTTTAGGAATGTTAGAAAGTTTTGATAGGTGCAAATATATGAATGTATGTATTATTAAATTTATGTATGTTTGTAGATGTAAAATATTTTCAGTGTTGAGAAGTTGAGAATGTTAGGAATGTTAGGAAGTTTTTATAGGTGCAATATAATGTTAAGAATGAATATGGGGAATGTTAGGAATCAATGTGGGGAATGTTGAGAAGTTTTGATAGGTGCAAATATATAAATACATGAATGAATGTTAGGAAAGGTTAGGAATGTTAGGAATTTTTGATAGGTTCAAATATATGAATGTATGAATGAATGTTATGAATGAATGTTAAAAAAGGTTAGGAATGTTAGGAAGTTTTGATAGGTGCAAATATATGAATGTATGAATGAATGTTAGGAATGAATGTTAGGAAGTTTTTATAGGTGCAAATATATGAATGTATGCATTATTAAATTTGTGTATATATGAATGTATGTATTATTAATTTTATGTGTGTTTGTAGATGTAAAATATTTTCAGTGTTGAGAAGTTGAGAATGTTAGGAATGTTAGGAAGTTTTGATAGGAATATTTTTTATTACTAAGGTAAAATTAACAACTTGATTCTGAATTCTAATAAATTAAAACTCAATCTACGAAGTTTCTAAGGTAACATTAGCAACTTGATTATGAATTCTAATATTTTTTATTTCTAAGGTAACATTAGCAACTTGATTCTGAATTCTAATATTTTTTATTACTAAGGTAACATTAGCAATTTGATTCTAAATTCTATAATTTAAAATTCAATCCATAAAGTTTTTAAGGTAACATTAGCAACTTTATTCTGAATTCTAATAAATTAAAGTT
The DNA here is from genome assembly GCA_001517045.1 of Pseudotsuga menziesii. NCBI lineage: Eukaryota > Viridiplantae > Streptophyta > Pinopsida > Pinales > Pinaceae > Pseudotsuga > Pseudotsuga menziesii. The sequence goes on along the minus strand of LPNX010979677.1, from coordinate 274,755 downwards.
CAATGACTTCTAAGGTAACATTAAAATGACTTCTAATAAGGTAACATACTAAATGACTAAGTACACATTTATTCTGAATTCTAAAACATCAATCCATCTTTGAGCATGATAGCCAATATTAACATAAAACAAGAAATAATGTAGTTAAAAACATTGCAATGGAATTTCTTCCTCAATTATCCATTAATGGTCATATTTGGACAGTTTCCATTTTCTATTTTTTAAGGTTTTTTTTTTTTATTTTTTTTATTTTTTTATTTTTTTTTATGGAACTTGTACCAATTTTATTCGAGATGCACATACTAAATGACTATACTGACAACATATAAGATCAGGTTCATAATCCTAAAAGTAGACATAATTTTCAATCATACAGGTCTGCTGCAAATGTGGAAATTGAACCCAAGTGATAGAACAATTGCACTCATAAAATTGTTAATCAAACATGCAGATTGACACATAAAGGAGACTGAAATTGGAGCATAACACTAATCTGTATTGAATAAGTGTACAATAGACAAACTTATAAATTCATAAGCTACTATAATATATAATTACATGAGAGATTCGAATGCATAAGGATGCCATTCGAAATAGTCAAAAAGTAGGCTTACTAAATCTAGTCAAATCCCCCACAGGTGCACAAAACAGTTTCCAAATCTACTTAGAGGATCACAAATTGGAAAATTCAAGTAGGAAAGCTAATAAGTGATGGAAAGGCAACTCATACATGCTTTTATTAGGAGAAAAGAATGGAGGATGATGAGGGAAAAAAACAAGTCAATTACACCTAGTCTTACTTTCTCTTTTGCCATAAATCTCAATAAAGCAGGCAACTTAGCAAAAAAAACAGGTATGCACTAGGGAGGATCTGGAATAAAGCATATATGCTAAATATGGATTCTAGGAGGTTTCTCAAGTGCTCCATGACTCATTTTTAGAAAGTTTGACTTCTAGGACACGTGGAAGACAACTTGCATAGAGTGCAATATTGGAAACTAGAAAAATAAGACAAAAATGGATTAATTAATGTCTAAGGAAGCTAACTATGGGTTGATTATTCTAACACCCCCCCTTAAGCCTGAATTTATGAGTAAATATTAGAAAACTATAGGGCCTAGCAACAAGGCTTAGTCACCCTTTACATAATGCATGTCCATTTAACCAACGAAAGAGGCAAAAACCCAGTGGGAAAATATTGCCTTAAACATGACAATAAAACAAAATTTAAAAATCTTGTCATCAATAATGCTTCACAGCATTATCAACAATCCCCAGCAGTGATTTGATATTGTTGAATGTCTTCTCACAAAAAACTTTGGTGAATATGTCTTCTACTTGTTCTGAAGATGCACAGAAGAGTAGGTGAACGGTGCCATCATGCACAAGCTGTATATGGATCCCAATGTGTTTGGTTCTCTGTCTCTGAACTAGAGCATTGCATATTCGAATGGTGCTTTGATTATCAAAATAGATAATAGTTGAAAAATATGATTCAAAGACACACTCACCAAGTATCTCCTACAACCATAAACATTGAGTTGCTGCATTTACAACTCCTCTATACTCTGCTTCTGTAGATGAGAGTGCTATGGCACTCTGTTTCTTGATTAACTAGCTAATTGGTCCTTTAGGAAGCATGAACACATATCCTGATGTTGAATTTTGATCTGTGTTATCACCTCCCCAATCACTATCAGTAAACCCAATCAAATCAAGATTAGATTTCGCTTCGTAGAAGATCCCATGAGTTCTTGTTCCCTGAACAAAGTTAAGGATCCTTTTGGCTGCTCTCCAATGGATCGCATGGAATTGATCCATGTATCTTGAGGCCACACTTATTCCATAAGAAATATCAGATCGAGTGTGTGTAAGGTACAACAAACACCCAATCAATTTCCTATATAGTGTATTATTTACCATAGGAGAAGAACCTGCTTCTTCAAGCTTAACTCCTGAAAGGAAGGGAGTCTTTCTTGGCTTGCAATATTTCATCTTGAACTTGTTCAGAAAATATGAAGCATACTTGGAATTATGTAATTTTATTCCATGTTGGGATTGAGCAATTTTGAGACCCAAGAATTGGCTCAACAACCCCAAATCAGTCATAGAAAATGCATGTTTCATTGCATCCTTCCAGGAGGCAATTTCTTTCTTTGAACTTCTTGTAATCAGAAGGTCATCCACATACAAGACAATAATCATCAAATAATCATGAATCAGCTTCAAATAAACATTAGGATCGAACTTGCATCGAACAAAACTCAATGACAACAGAAAGCCATCAATCTTGACATACCAAGCCTTAGGGGCTTGCTTAAGCCCATACAATGATTTCTTTAACCTGCACACAAAAGATGGATTAGACACAAAACCTTGAGTATGATGCATATAAATCTATTCAATAAGATCTCCATTCAATAAAGCACACTTCACATCCATGTGATGTACCTCCCACTTCTTCAAAGCTACAATGGCTAAGGCTAGCCTGATGGAGTCCATCTTTGCCACTGGTGCAAAGGTCTCATTGTAGTCAATACCATGTACCTATGAGTATAATTTGGCTACCAATATTGACTTATATTTCAAAGTTGAACCATCAGCAGAAAAATTAGTTTTAAAAACCCACTTACATTGAACTAGCTTCCTCCATGGGGGGTGATCAACCAGTTCCCAAGTGTTGTTCTTATGGAGTGAGCTGAATTCTTCGTTCATGGTTGTTTTCCATGTTGGATCATGTGTTGCATATTCATATGTCTGTGGGTCTGATTCAACCATAAAATAGCACTTCTACGCAAAAAAAAGGGTCTTTCATACACAGGGCACTCTCAAACTGAGATCTAGTCCTCCTAGGATCACTAGGATTTCCAGCTAGTTCCCCAGTTGCATGAATGGTCTTCACTGCCCATTTTGGTCTTGTAAGACTGTCAGGATCTACAATTAAATCATCATTATCATACATATCAGAATCAGCAAACTCATTTGTCTCTTCACTTACATTCAATGGTTCTGGTGGTGAAGAAGACTCTCCAACTTCAACTGCTGCTAAAGGCTCTTCTTGGAACTGAACACTCCTTTCAATGAAGGATTTGTTTGTGCTCAAATTAATCAGCTTGTACCCTTTTGAATCTTCATAATACCCAACAAATAGGCATTCTTGGCTTTGGGGTTACAAAGACCTTCTCTTTTAAGTTGGAATTCTAGCCCAAGCCTTTGAGCCAAAAATCCCGAAATGGGTCACATCTGGCTTGTGCCCACTCCAAGCTTTGAAATGAGTCATACCATCAATATTTTTATGAGGCACCCTATTCTGGATATAGGATGCACACTTTATAGCCTCATCTCAAAACTTTGGTGGCAAAGTCTTAGCCTCCATCATACAGGTTGTCATCTCCTTCAGTGATCTGTTGTTTCTCTCAGCAACACCATTTTGCTGTGGTGTGTAAGGGATTGAATGCTACATATGAATACCTGCATATTCACAATATTGAATGAACTTAGACTTGACATACTCACCACCATTGTTATATCTGAGGATCTTGAGTCTCCTCCCAGACTAGTTTTCAACCAAAGCCTTAAAGACTTTGAAGAGGCCAAAAGCTTCAGACATATGCTTCAAGAAGTAAACCCAACAATACTTGGAAAAATCATCTATGAAAATCAATGCATATTTGGCTTGAATCATTGACATATGAGGAAATTGACTAGTAACGTCACTGTGGATCAAATCAAGAGGTGCAAAGGTTCTCTCATGACTAGCTCTCTCAAATTTATGCTCTGGGTGTTTTCCTATGATACAACCTTGACATAATCCCTTGGAAAATTTAATCTTTGGTAACCCTATGACCATTTATTTTTCACTTAGATTAGAAAGAAACTTATAGTTAAGATGGCCAAATATTTAATTCCAAATCTTGCTTGCCTCATTAGCATGAATCAGAAGAGTAGAGGGGTTTGAGCAGGGCAGAAAATGTGAAAACATGTTGTAGCAGGGATTTTTCCTTGCTACAGGGGCAGGAATGGCTCCCTGCTGTCTATAGGATAGAAGGGTAGGTTCTTGCATGTGGAAAATGTAGTAAATAAATTGGAACTAACATAAAGCACATAACAAGAAAGAATGGCCGTGAGCCCCTCTGCAAATAAGGTTAGGGCTTCACCTTGGCTACTTGCAAACAACTAATGAATAGAAATAAACTTGCAAAACATGTCAATAAACAAACCTGCAGACAAAAATGGGTTAGAAATCAACTAAACTACTAAAGAAGAATGCATAAACAAGACAGTATTATACCTCTCCTTTGGTGAAATGGGACACCATGCCCTGGCTGGAAGGAAGCACCTCTCTATGTCACTCAGCAATGGAGGAGGAGCTATGGCTCAATGGGGAATGTGAGTGTAAGAGAGGGGGATGTGGGTGGCTTGAGAGGCAAAGAGGTCTCAAGGAATCCATAGGTAGCATAACAGTATGCAAGAGAGGAGTGTTTTGAGAGTGATCCCCACCCCTCCTTTTATAGCTTTCTTAGGGAATTTTAGGGTTTGAAGCCCTTGGTCAGGGCTTTAGCCCCTTTTTTGGGTTTTTAGCCCCTTTTGCCCTAAATTTAGCTTCTTTTAGGGTTTTAGGCTCCTTTAAGGGGTTTTAGCCCCTTTTTGGAGGCTTTAGCCCCTAGGAGAGTTATTTAGGCTCCTTTTTGGGGTTTTTAAGCTCTTTTCTTCATTCGCAATCCTTTTTGAGGGTGTGGGGGTCTAATGGGGTGTTATGAGGGTTGATCATGGGTGTCCTTGGGTGGTGAAGGCCATGTAGAGATGAGTGAGGGATTTTTTGGGTTAACAGATTTCCCCCTAATGTGTGAGGGCAGGAGCTCATCATGTGGCTGACGGACATCATAGGATTTGCTGCATAGAGGTGGTGCTTCTGGGGCTGGGGCATGGTGTCTTTTGGTTTTTGTATTAATATGGTTCCTTTCAATGGGTGAGATACAAATAATGTATGACATGTATATGGACGAGGTAGGAATCCCCATGCTCATGACAATGTCAAAAGAATAATTTGATCTATGCTCTAAAATACAAGAGCCGATTATATACAACTGATGATACAATAATGGTTGCCTCAAAGTGAGGCTGAATACAATACTGATATGAAGAACTGGTACATTGGACCCATGGCATTCTCATGGAATGATATATCTTCATGACTGACGGCCTGCTGGATCTGGGATGATACATAGCTGTATGGACTCGCTAATTGAGAGTCAGAGTCTCTGTGGTACAAGTATGTTGCATCAATCATAAATCTATATAGAAGCATTGCTGGTTCTTTTAAACACTGTCTCCAACGCAACCCAGAAATCACAAGGGACATAACCTGTTTAGGTCCCTCGAATAGACTCATCAATGTGCTAGGGTCAGGTGACATCTAGGGTCTTCGACCAAATACTGCACAGACCAAACCCTGTACGAATATCAATGGTGCTATTATGTAGTTGGAGTTGAGCACGTGAGAAAAAACCTTCCCAAGAGGCACTAAGGAATCCTCTCAAGAGGTCCAAGGAACTCATCAATGAGTTTAAGAAACTAGGATACAGGGACCTCTGGGTCTATCCTCTAAAATATATGTGTTGTCGTCAATAGAGGAAGACCTACCCCTAGTCAAGGCAATGATGTTTCCTTGACCAGGAGTGCAAGGGAGATAACCAAAAGGTGTGAGACAATCTACAGAGTGACCCACTGAATGGGGGGGGAGGGGGAGGGAAAGAATTGAACAAGGGAAGGGGGAGTATGGTAGACTCAAACTTCCTTTGTTCAGAGTATGACGGTAGGGCAGACCAGGAAACAAATGAAATTTGACTCATAGGAATCGGATCATAGCTGTAATACTGGGAATGTCACTGCAAATTGGAAATACTTGGAGGAGGTAGACGGTTTGATATTGATGGGATCTAAGGAAGACACATTGCAGAGTACCCTGAACAAAGACGACCCAAAAGGGGAATGCTTCCAAACTATTTTCTGTGGGGTGGTGTCTAGGGACACCGTTATGGTACAATCTCGTGGATTTTTGGCGAGCCTGAGAAAGTAAATGGTCGATGGTGCTTTCAATTTTAGAGAGTTTGAAAGCATGAAGAAGACTCCATTGGGGGCTCTTTTTCATTGGTAGTCTCCTGTGCTCGAAAAAGGATAAAAGTATACATAGGAGAGCTCACCCATCCTATAGGAGACGAGAGACTTCTTTACCGTTGGTAGTCCAATTAGGCCGAAAAAGGTTAAACCTATACTAACTAGACGGTCATTCAGATACTTTTACGAGCATGAACGAAACCAATTTTGCTCGGCAATATTTTCTTGATGAGAAGGCTGGAAAAGAGCTTAACGACAACCCGTGGTGAGATTCTTTGTAAAGTTCGGCCCCTCAGCCCAAGAAAGCATAAAAGTATGCAGAGGGGAACAGTCTTGGCTTGAACATGCCAAGGGGGTCCTTTTCATTTGATGGTCTACATGGTCCGTAAAAGGAGGTAAACGAGACGATGTAGACACCATTTCCTATACTTTAGTGAGCCGGAAAGGAAGTAGCTGCACTCGGCTATCTTTTCATTGTTTTAAGGAGTCAGAAAAGAGCTTCAATGAAACTCCAGTATTGTCAACCAATTGGGGTGGCACAGGTGGTGACCCATGTTGGGACGATGGAAAGTGGTCCAAAGGTCATCCGCGCAGTATGGAAAGAGCAGAAGGCTCTCAAACATACCAATACATGCATGGGATAGATCACGGCAGAGGCTCGTGATTCAGTGCAACAGAGGCACGCAAACCGAGGTGGTTCTCAGACAGAGTTCAGGAGAGTGTGTGTGTGTGTTGCGATGGGCGGACTTGACTACATCTGATGTAAGTGCAAGTCTGGGGGCACTTATATGCCAAATACATGCAAGAAAAATAAATTGTTTTGTGAACAATGGTCTAGAGGTTCGCGTAAGGTGTGGTGGATAGAAAAAACAATTATGTGTTAAAATACAAAACAAAACTAAAAAACATGGTAACCCTTAATGGGTGGTGGCCCGAAGACCTGCATGAATAGATGTAGGGAAGAGTGATACAAGTATAGGTCTGCAGACACTTGCATCACCATGTTGTGGCTCGTAAATTGAGGTGACTTGTGGGAAATGGTCCTGAAATTAATTTATTAAACATGAGACAGTGGTCTCATAAAGAGATAGAGGGTAGAATTCTGAAACCAATGGCGCAAATGGTGTCTCAAACAGATTTCATATGGTCCTGTTATGTTGATCGAAAGAAATTAGGTCAAATGGGGCCTATATAAGGGTGGGGTCCACTTGATGAGGTGTCATTGTCACTGTTCATTGTGGAGTTGGAGAGTTGGGCCCTAAATATTCATTTGCTGATTTCTCTTGATCCGACTGATGGTATCGAGTGCCGCGACTTGCAGGTAAGAGCTCTCGATGAATCTCATCTTTTTGGTGGTTTATTTTCTAGATTTGGTCACCCAAAGGCCCTCCATGAGTAGTTTGGGGTTTCATGGAGCCAATTCGCACCTTTCAAAGGAAAAGGTGTGACTCGGTCGCATCTATGGGGCCTTTTTGAGCGACCTAGTCACTCATTTGGGCCAAACAGATGCGGATTGGCCTCTATTGGGTGTTTTTTTATGATAGTTGTGGCTGACATCTGGGTTTTTGCTTGTGCAGGATGGTTGAGATCAAGTGGCAAGAGAGAGACTGCAAAGACCTTCAGGAGGCATCATTACGAGATGGGAATGTGAGAGATACACTGACCCGTTGTAGATTACTGAAGTTCATGAGGATAGCCCTCATGAAGAGCTTGGGTTTGCTACTACAAACATTGGTGAGTTTCTGGGATGTTGACGAGGAGGTGTTCCTCTTTTAGGGCCAGTGTATCGAGATTACGCTAGCAGATGTGTACTTCCTTACTAGGATCCCTATGTTGGGAGTGGTTGGTGATTTGGCACCTATGTTGTCTCAAGGGGAGACATTGGAGGAGCTGTGTGACAGGCATTGTTACACTATGGTGTATGTGCGTGGCTCCTATATCCTGATGTGTGACATCGAGGATTTGTCGACATGGGTGGTGATGACACTATTACTGTGCATCTTGGATTCCATAGGGAGCCACAAGATATCTGGTAGGTAGCTTCAGCTTTTAGAGCATGCTATAGGGGGCACGTACTATGGATGGGACTAGATGTATCTTTAGGCTGTTCGGCGTCAGCTGAACAAGTTGAATACATCTAGGGAAGGATTTTTTTTTGGCTCCTTCCTATGTGATTTCTTCTTTAAGAAAGTACCTACACTGCATCCGCACCGGGCTGTGCAGGATATTGGTCCACGGGAGCCATGAATGTACTGGTGGTGTCAGATGATGATCCGAGAGGGTGGCAGCAGAGTGGGCCGCTTTTTTACTGAGGATCTATTAGAGCAGTCACAACAGATTCCAGTGGTGATCGAGGAGTACCCGTACATGGGTATGGACTATTAGGGGGACCCCGATATGCCCCGACCTCCTGGATAGGTGTGGCGACCAGCTGGTATGTATGTGTGATGTTTTTTGTGTTCATCTTTATACATAGTGTAGTTTGAGCTGGTTGATCGATGTATGTGTGGAATGATGGTGTCCTTATTTTTGTGTGCAGATATTGGTCCTCACCCCCCACCCGGGCATTGGATGCAGGTGGTTACCATAGCTCTTGCAGCGGTTCCTCCTGGGAGCTCTCGTAGGCGACGGCAGGAGATGGATGGAGTGCTGCCGTATCTAGAGCGGCTTGCTACTGGGGTCTCAGATGATGGCTGGTAGCATCTGAGTAGTGAGATGATTGTCTCTATTCACAACCTTCCTCCAGAGTGGATTGGTGTGATGAGGAATATGGCTATGTCTTGTGAGCACTTTCACCGGGTGGCAAGAGGTGGTCTTCCTGCAGAGGATGAGTCCTCTGAGGAAGATGATGATACCGAGTCAAATGATGAGTCTGATTTGGATTAGTATCCTAGTGGGGATGTCCCTAGTGCGTTGGTGCACTTAGGGGGTTTTGTGTCGCTATGTATATCCTGCTGAGAAAGCATATGTGGCTTCTCATTTTTGTATTGGACATGTTGTAGACATGCGACTTATCTATCTATATATATTTTTCACGCACGTGGATGTGCTTTTATGGTTTTATTATGTGAGTCTTTTTATGATGCTGTGGAATGCAAATGCCTATGTGATGTATTATTACACTGTGTGTGTATTTTTTAATATCATTATGCATGACGTTGTGGTTGTATGTTTCCTATATGCGATTGTGAATGTGCCAATTTAGAATATCATTAGCCATTTGATTTGTGACACTATTGAGGTTTCTGGGAACATGTGTGAATGTGATAGACTCAAATGCTCTAACCATCTATTCAGTGCACATGAACTTTCTAAAGAGGCAAGGATCACGTACCCGATAGTAGTTGTTCAACTGAGAAACAAGCAGCTGGGAGTCTAAGAAGACATCAAGATGGTGAACGCCTAATTGGAGAGCGGCGGCCAAGAGGCCATTGACACCATCGTATTCATCTTGGTTGTTGGTCGCATTGCCCATGCATATTCCGTTGATATGGATTAACTCATGCGATGGGGAGTAGATGACCCATGCAGATGAGGCAAGGTTCAGAGACCATCTGCTTGCTCCATCAACAAATCCCATATACCGGTTTGAGGTGTAATCCATTTGGAGAAATGAGGGGAAACGATACATAAGACTCATTTTTGAAAAAAAGTGTAAAACAAAAAAGGAGAAAGACTAAAATAAAAGTTGTGCTGTTGTCATTTAAAGAGGTGATGTTAGAGGGAAAGTTGTTTGGACTTTTCGGGGATCAGCGGTCATTCCTTTTTGTGACATGATGAACCCTAGGAGACGGCCTGTTGGGACACAGAAAACACACTTGAAAGGGTTCAAGTGGATTCTGTACTTGTGACATCATAGGAAGACTTGTCGCAGGTCGTCTATGTGCTATGTTTGCTTCTGCGACCACGCAATGAGGTTGTCTAGACAAACCAACATGATGTGAATGAGGTCGCAGAAGCAGTGTGTCATGGCACGTTGGAAAGTGGATCTAGTGTTTTTTAGGCCAAAGGGCATGACTCAATATGTGAATATGCCCCATGGGGTTGTGAATGTCATCTTATAACAGTCTTCTTTCCAGATTTGGATTTGGTTATATCCGGAAAAACCGTCCATGAAGGAAAATGCTTCATGTCTGACGCATGCATCGATGATCTGATCGATGAAGGTTGTGGGGAAGTTGTCTTTGGGACATGCCCCATTGAGGTCATGGAAGTCTGTGAAAACATGAATGGTACCTAATTTTTTATTCACAGGAATAAGATTAGAAACCCAAGTGGTGTACACAATGGGGTAGATGAAGCCGACAGTGCACAGCTTCTCTATCTCGTCTTTAACCACGGCCACTTTGGAAGGGTGAATGGGCCGTTTCTTTTGGTGTATGGGTGCCAAATCGGGCCATGTGTCACTGTGGTGTTCCACGATGGATGGATCTAAGCCGGGAATTTCAGTGTACAGCCAGGTGAAGATGTCACAAAATTCTTGGAAGAGAGCTTTGTAGGCAGCGACCTCTTCCGAGGAGCAAGATGCCCCCAACATGATTTATTCAACAATCTCAGAATTGGTTGAGATGTCAATTTTGAGGGTGAGTGAAATGTTGGCCATGTTCCCTTCTTTGAAGGTATCTGGTGTCGATATGGGGTTCTTGAACCAGTCGACTTTCCAATGGATGAAATCTTTGGTCTCCATGAAAAAATGGTCATACTATGACACAAGTTATTCAGGGAGGAAGAATGAGCGATGGTGCATGTCATCCCATGGGTATTCCAGGGTGGTCAGAGCTTCAAGTATCTCCTCATCATTGCTGAAGCATCGAAGAGACAGGTTTGATGGACCATCGTTAGGGGTGGAGATAAGCGGATCAATTGAACTAGACATCATGTAAATGGACATGGTGTCTAAAGAAGGCAATGGGGGGTGCACTTCTTCGATCAAGGTGATTTCAGACTCAATGGAATGTTGACATAGGTCAGCTAGAGCCATTTGAAATTCAGGTAGGTCTTGACAATGGTGAGAGTAATGTCCATACAAACTGTAGAGGGCGCAAGCATGGTTTGTTCTCAATTCCTTGTTTCTAACTATTGGCGCGGTTGGGAGTTCAACCACGGGGATGTTTTCATTTGTATCCATGGCATCTAAATGCACACGGATCATTGGGATTTCAAGGCAATTCTGAGTTGGATGGCCCTGTTGCTCACAGACAGCACAAGGCAGAACTTGTCGCAGTTTTGCAGTGGCTTTTGTATTCTTTCCCCCAGCCCTTTTCGGGTGGGTCAGTGTAGGTGCGGGTGCGGTGGTTGGATTTTGTGGACCGGGTGGAGGGTGAGACTCAATCGTGATGGGTTGCACTAGGGTTAAAAAAACCTGGGGCATTGCTAGTTGAGTTGGTGGATCAAGATACCATACTGAAATTCCCAATGTAAAGTTGGGTAGGCTTAAGGTGGCCATTATCGGCTTGCTCATGACACAGGTAGGGGGAAGAGGAAGGGAATTGTATGGATTGGAGATGAGCCCAGATAACTCCCTAACGGTTGCATGTGGGGATGCGGTTGTGGCTCTGGCTGCCGAAATGCTGTTGCTGTGGGTGATGTTGTGACTGTTGTTGGTGTTGCGGCTTTGGACGATGTTGTGTTTGTGGTTGGGGCTATGGTTGCGGTTGTTGTTTGGGTGCAGCGGTGCTAGATGAGACCATGCACAAGTCCATAGTCTCATTTTGTGTCAGTGGTGGTGACACTGAGGGGAAAGGAGCTGTCATGGTGGGATCGGAAAACAACCCAGGGCCCACATTCAACAATGGGTAGGCTGGTGTGTTGTCAACCATAGTGTTGATTGCAGGGACAACATTAGCGTGTGTAGTCATCCCTTGTGGCTCAATAGTGGTGATGGTATGGATAACGTTGGCGGGTGCCGTTAACCCTTACAGATCATGATAAGTGAGTTGATCAACCGTCACAATCTTCCCTTAGTGGGGGAACATCATGAGACAAAATACAGTTGATGCGATCGCTCTCATGGCGTACATATAACTTCTTTTGAGGAGAAGGTTATAGTCCAATTGAGCATTGACGACCTCTATGTCGATCAGCACTATCTTCCCGTCTATTGTGATGGGGAAATGGGGGAGGATTCCTTGGGCTTTAGTGGGATGGCCATCATAAGCTTGTAGAGTTATGGAGGATGGTTTCAGAATTGGTGATCCTAGTTTCTACCAAACCAGGGTAGACATAACGCATGTAGATGCCCCCTCATCTACTATGCACTGGTGCACAACCAAATTCCAGATAGATACTGGGATTTGGAAGGCGATGGTCGATGGCATGCATGGTTCTCCATTCTCTGTGTTGAACATGATCAAATTGGAGTCGGAGGGGTCTATGGCCCCAAGGGAAGCTAGTAACGCTTTTCGTTGTGTTGGGAATGTTTTGAGTACCTCCAGAGTGGACATGGCTGTTGGTGTTTGGGCCAAATAATCCACAATACTATAGCTGACAGCAGCTCTAGCTATGGCATTGTTGGACACTCGGTGTATGGGTGGTTGGAGGAAAGGGGGTAATTAAAGAGGTGCGTTGACCGACTTGGACGTAGATGTCGTTGATGTGTCAACGGGTTCGGTGGTGGTGCCGTACTGATTTCGTCTAGTTTGTAAGTTGACCTCTTCAATCGTCATGGCTAGCAGGTGGTGAACACCTGTTTCTTCCATGGGAGGTGACCCTAGAGTGTTGGGATTGGGTTGGGCAGGGGGTGCGGTTTCCACCAACCCTTGGATAGGTAATGGGTTTTGGAGCACCATAGGAGGAGGTCCTTGTGGTGCCAGGTTGGGTTGGGCTTGGTTCGTAGCATTGGATGCCTGCTAGGCCTCATTCTAAATGGCCTGCTTAGCTCAACCCATGAGGGGACACTCAAATGTGTAGTGCCCATAGACCTCACAAAGTGTGCATGGTTGGTTTGTGCGCAATGGGGCATTGCGTCTTGGTGCATTTTGTCGTGGGGGGTTTTGGGCATGTTGGTCTACTGCGGCATTGTTGGGAGGGTTTGGTTGTTGACCAATTCCATGTGTTTGGTTATTGGCTTGGTTTCAGGGCCAATTATTTCTAGCTTTCCCTTGTTTATTGTTGGGGTCAAGTTGGTTGGGACGTTTTTGCTGTGCAAATACCTGTCCGAACGGAACAGGTTGAGCAAGGGTGGGGGCTTGAACCGCTTGCAGTGGTGGTGCATAATAAATTTGGGTGGGCTATGGTGCCAGAAATGTGGGAATTTTCCCTGCGTACTGCTGTGTTGTCCATGCCATGGTCTGAGTCTGCTGCGGTGGCGCAGGTTGTGCATAGGAAGTTGTTGCTCTGGACTAGGACATCATTCTGGCATAGTCCAGAGTTTGGCTTTGGTAAGAACCATTAGAAGTGTTGCTTGTTTGTGGTGTAATGATAGGTGGTGTCAGACAGTGCTGTGGCTATTGGGAAACTGAGCCTATGATGTCGTATGCAGCATGAGATTCCCCTGGTGCATCCTAGTAGGAGGTGTTTGGACATGGGGCATTTGGAATGACGGTGTATAGATATCCAGACTGGGCATAGATAAGATCAAACTATTGGGCTTTCAGTATGGCCTCCTCTTCAGATTGGGGACATTCGGATGTGACGTCCTTTGCTATGGGCGGGAGCAAGGTCTTGAGGAACCAATCTAAGAAGATCCTGTCGTCAAGTTGGATTTTACATAAGCTGCGATGTTGCCACCACTCATGGATGTGGTCGGATATATTTGTCGCAGTGCTTTGGAGATAGGATAACAGGATCTCCACCCCTTCACCATATTTGACGAGGAGTTGGAAATACTGTAGGAACATGAAAGCTAAGGAGTTGAAATCTGGATATTTGGCCCGTGGTAGCTCAATGTACCATTTGGCCGCAATACCTGTAAGGGTGCACTGGAATAGCCTCAGCCTGATGGAATTTTCTATAATGTTTTCGGATGAGCACCATAGATGGAATGTCATAATATGGTTTTGGGAACATTCCCTTTCCTTTCCTTCAAACTTGGGGATGTCTAATGACAGCTTAGTTGGCATTGGAGGCCAAAAATCTTGATGGTGAATGGGGTCATTTGTCAATCAAGCCAAATCAAGCAAGTTAATATGAGCCATGAAAGGCAGATTGGACCCCAGGTTGATCTGAGATGGGGAAGGGATAGTGGCGGGGTTTGCAGGTGCATAATGTACTTGCATAACTGGGGGTATTGGTTATGCCATTGTAGATGGGCCAATGCCCCCAATTGTGGTGGGAGGGACGGTGTGGGTGGAGGGGACATTGCCCCCATGTATGACAGTAGGAGCAATGTAAGTGGATGGTCCATTTCCCCCCTATGTGGCAAGAGGGGCAGTGTGTGTGGAAGGGACACTACCCCCGTGTGTTGCAAGTTGGCCAGATTGGCTGGTCACTATGGGTGGTGGCACTTGATTGATGACAGTTTGCATGACTATGCTTGGGCCACCTACAGGGTTGTTGGTGACTGGTTGTGCTGTGGACATGGGTCCACTTTCTATGGTTATGCCGAAAAATGGATCTGAGTTGGCACCAGCCATGGGGCTTGATGGTGTGGTATACCGATCTAGTTCAAACTGATATGGATCTGAATCTGAATCAGAGGCTGTGTGGCCTTTTGATGGTGTGGGAGATCACTGAGAATGGTTTCAACGGTGTCATTTTAATGTCCCGAATGGTGGTGGTTCACCTCTTAGGCGTGAGGAAGAGCGTGGGGGATCAATTGTGTTAGATGTTTATCAAACTAATGGGAATGATGTTTGGACCCCAGTTTCAATGGATTCCTATTGGCTGTAGGTGGTCACTCGGCCACCAAGACTTCCAGAAGATAGCGCTTGGATTTTTCCTCACAGGCGTTTCTACTCAATCAGTGGGGGTCGTTGCCCATTTCGCTTGGCAATTCCTCTCAACGGCCAGCTACTTTAGGGTTCCCGTGGTACTCCTCACAATGAGTTTCTGGGCTGAGCCCAAGTACTTCCCACGGTTGAAGCAGTCAAGGACTTATGTCCTCAAAGACTGCGAATTTGTTTGAACTTAGTGTAAATTGATAAATTTTAAGGCTCTCTCAGCACCATGAACTAAGTTGGGTTGATTACTTGGTATGGTGTATTCGTTTTTTTGTCTTTTTGGTATCAGGTGGCTGCAAATGGTTTATGAATTCATCATATTGTAGTAGAGTTCATATCATTGTTGTGCAAGCAGTGAATAATCATAAATTTGTAAACAGATACATTTTTAACCCTGATTGTGACAACCTAACTAGGTGACTACCTTACACCTATATTCCTCTTAGACTAAGAGAAGGTGTTAGGATCTCAACACAATAGGACTAGGCCCATCTATAGATCCACAGGTCACCTCCTGGATGTAAGGTTTGTCAACAAAGAGGACACTTAGCGCCGTGAAAAGCCCTCCTTATCTAACCCGTCTACCTTCCAGTCATCTGTTTTTAATGGTTTAGAACAATATTTAGCGAAGGGCCTAGGAGTATACGAGCTTGCCCTTCGTTGTATCCTAGAATACCCCAGAGGGTGATGACTGGGTAGAGGAGGAAGGGAAATCAAGACTGTTAGTTTTATTGTCGATTTTAGTTAAGTTACATTCATTAAGCCATTAAAATTTGTTTGGAATTTACACATTGTTTGTATAGGAAATTGCAGTAAATTGTAACAGAAACTAAAATTGAACTACAATGCTGGATAGAGGTGGCTGAGCCACACCGACAGTCCCTATTAAACTAAAATTTAACCTCTAATTGACAGACCGCACGTTTTAGGTCAATTTCGGCGAGGGGGTCACGAAATTTTTCTAGAAACAGGCGAGGGGGTCGCACAGATTTCACAGACAGAAGTGGTCTATTGTTCTGAGTGAAGTCACACCTTTTGGGGGGGAAAGGGCAACCTGGTCATTCCTGTGAGGCCTAAAAGAGCGACCTCATCCCCTGCTCAAGCCCAATAAGTGCGACCTGCCCCAGATTTGGGGTTTTTCTGATCTTGAGTCAGATCTAGCCAACAGTAACCTGTATTGTAGCCAAACTGACTTGGATTTTCCTTGCAGAGGCTTTGACAGTAATAAAAACTAGAAATAAACTAGATCTAAGCTAGATTTGACAAGAAATTTCTAAAACTAGGGCATAAATTGAAAAAACTTGAAATTTAAAAAACTGAATCAGGGATCCTGTGGGATTGACATGGTATGGTTGCCAGTTCTGTAGTAGGGATTTCTCCTTGCTACAGGGGTATAAATGGATCTCTTTTGTCTATAGGACAGACAGGTAGGTTCCTACGTGTTGAAAATGCAGTAAAGAAATTGGAACTAACAAAAAGCATAGAACAAGAAAGAATGGCCATGAGCCCCTCTGCAAAGAAGGTTAGGGATTTGCCTTGGCTACCTACAAACAACTAATGAATAGAAATAAACCTGCAAAACATGTCAAAAAACAAACCTGCAAACAAACATGGGTCAGAAATAAACTAAACTACTAAAGAAGAATGCATAAACAAGACAATATTATACCTCTCCTTTGGTGAAATGGGCCACCATGCCTTGGCTGGAAGGAAGCACCTCTCTATCTCACTCAGCAATGGAGGAGGATCTATGGCTCAATGGGGAATGTGAGTGGAAGAGAGGGGGATGTGGGTGGCTTGAGAGGCAAATAGGTCTCAAGGCATCCACGAGTAGCATAACAATATGCAAGAGAGGAGTGTTTTGAGACTAACCCCCACCCCTCCTTTTATAGCTTTCTTGGGGACTTTTAGGGTTTTAATCCCTTGGTCAGGGCTTTAGCCCCTTTCGCCCTAATTTTAGCTCCTTTTAGGGTTTTAGGCTCCTTTAAGGGGTTTTATCCCCTTTCTGGAGGCTTTAGACCCTAGGAGAGTTATTTAGGCTCGTTTTTGGGGTTTTTAAGCCCTTTTCTTCATTCTTAAGCCTTTTTTAGGGTGTGGGGGTCTAATGGGTTGTTACGAGGGTCGATCATGGGTGTCCTTGGGTGGTGTAGGCCATGTAGAGATGAGTGAGGTATTTTTTGGGTTAACACATGTATACCTTCGAAGTGTGATCTACAACTCCTTTTGCAATGAATTTACCATTCGATATCTCTGTGATCTCAACATCATCAGGGGAGA
The DNA here is from genome assembly GCA_001517045.1 of Pseudotsuga menziesii. Taxonomy (NCBI): domain Eukaryota; kingdom Viridiplantae; phylum Streptophyta; class Pinopsida; order Pinales; family Pinaceae; genus Pseudotsuga; species Pseudotsuga menziesii. Next base: position 257,482 of record LPNX010979677.1, on the reverse strand, counting down.
ATATGATCTTCTTTGGATACCTTGTGTGGGTCATCTGATACCATGGTCAATATCAATCCTTCCTTTGCCCAAACTATCAGTGAGAGAGTCATCTCCCAGAACTATTGGTAGACCTTTCGACATGTCAAGAGAGGAGAATTCCTCCTTGGTCAAAACCATATGTCTTGAAGCTCCAAAGTCTATGATGAAGCTAGGTGAGCTTGATGTGCCAGCAACCAATGCATGTACTCTCTCTCTATCCTCTGAATTTGATCCTCCTTCCCTCTTATTTTAGCAATCAGGAAGGGAGATGTTATTCTTCTCCAGAATTTGGGTCAACATGTCAATTTTATTCTTCATGCAGGAGCTTTCACGATGATAGCCCTTACTGTAGTATGTGCACTTGCTCATTTCTCCTTTGTTCTTCTTCTTCTGGAATTTCTTGTTGGAGCCTTGGGGCTCCTCTTGAGACTTGTTCTTTTCTCTCTTTTTCTCAGGTGGCTTCTTAGCTTTCTTATTTCCTTTTGAATCCACCCTCGAATCTCCAACAACCAAAGCTTGGTCTTTGGAAGGTTTGATGGTGCCCATCATCACTAGTTTATCTTGTTCTTGTGTGAGGGATTCCATGAAATCTGCAAGCTTAGGCATCTTCCAAGATCGAGATGTCAACTTGGTGGCATGGAAGGTCGAAACAAACACTAAATAGTCAGGGCCAAGCTTCAATATTATGGACAAAACTAGTTGCTTCTCCTTCTTTTCAATTCCACACTATTTTAGCTGCAAAACAAGGGCTTTAAACTTGGAAAAGTAGAGTTGTAGGGATTCGAATCTGCTGGGACTCTAAGAGATCATTTCATTCTCGATTTGATGTCCTCTCATCTCATCTGTCTTACCAAAAATCTCTACAATATTCTCCCACACTTCATTAGGTGATGTCAATCCATCAACATGGAAAAGGAGGTCTCTGGATATGCTCAGACACAGAAGACCATAATCCTCATCCCTCCTATTGTGCCATTTAATTTTCTCTACAGGTGCATTGGGATCTTCCTCACTTAATATAGTCACCCTGTAGAGACCCTTTTCTCTCAAAAGTATCTCCATCTCTTCTTTCCATTCAAAGAAATTAAATGGAGTCAAGATGATCTTCTGAGATTGATCCATAGCTCTGAACTGTGCCCTTCAACCAGCAGAATTTGCTCCCAGTTAAGATGTCAAACCTGCAATAGCAATATGGAAAGGAGAGAAATTGATCTACAAAGGCTTTGATACCATGTGGAAATTGAACCCAAGTGATAGAACAATTGCACTCACAAAATTGCTAATCAAACATGCAAATTTACACACAAAGGAGACTGAAATTGGAGCATAACACTAATATGTATTGAATAAGTGTACAATAGCCAACATTATAAATTCATAGGCTTCTAAAATATATTATTACATGATATATTCGAATTCATAAGGATTCCATTCGAAATAGTCAAAAAGTAGGCTTACTAAATCTAGTCAAATCCCCCATAGGTGCATAAAGCAATTTCCAAATATACCTAGAGGCTCACTAATTGGAAAAGTCAAGTAGGAAAGAAAATAAGTGATGGAAAGACAACTCATAAATGATTTTATTAGGAGAAAATAATGGAGGATGATGAGGGAAAAAAACAAGTCAACTACACCTAGTCTTACTCTCCCTTTTGCCATAAATCTCAATAAAGCAGACAACTTAGCAGAAAAAGCAGATATGCACTAGGGAGGATGTAGAAAAAAGTAGATATGCTAAATATGGATTCTAGGAGGTTTCCCAAGTGCTCCATGACTCAGTTTTAGCAAGTTTGACTTCTAGGACATGTGGAAGACAACTTGCATAGAGTGGAATATTGGAAACTAGGCAAATGAGACAAAAATGGATTAATTAATGTCTAAGGTATCTAACTATGGGTTGATTATTCTAATAGAAAAAAATAGCCTTTTAAAATGATGTATCCTCTCTCGTATGTAAATCCATTATCATTGTAGTCCTCCAATAACTTCATTTTTTCTTTAGTGCATCGCATCAAATAATATTTTGCATTTTGCTTGTTGTCTAAAGGTGCACTCACAACAAAAACATCTCCTGTGCAAATTACTATTGGTGTTGGAGTTTTTAAGTGAGTTAAATTGACTATATACACGTAAGGTGATGGACAACATTGAACAATCAACAAAATTATTACCTTCTCTAACAAGATTTGAAATTCTATAGCCATCAGATGATATTTTTATTTCTTATGATTCTAATTATTCTATGCTTGCTAGTGGAACTTTTCCTTTTGGATTAATCTCTATGTGTTTCCAATGCTTTAGATAGTTGTTCATTGTGTTTTCACAAACTTCTGTAGATTCAACATTTTTAGTGCAAATAGGACAAAAACATGATTGCTTTCTACTATAAAATGCAAACATGTTTTGGAAGGATTTTTTTTTAGTACAGTGAAGTTCTCTAGTCCCATGTATGGTGCTAGCCTCATATGGTATTGATCTATCTATATCGTAGAGCCCAAAAAGCCAAAAAAACCTACACAATAAATGATAAATAACAAATGACAACTTTTAATGTTAGTGTACAAATACTTCAATGTTAGTACATACATTTTTTTAAATTGACAATTAATATAAATTAAAAAAAATGTACATACCTACGCACATCTTTTGATTGTTGACTAAAACCATGGTTTAGATGCGATTTGCACCATTGGACAACCTCTGTAGCTGAATGGAATCGTCTAGAAGAATGGTTCATTTTCCATCTTCTAAGTGCTCTTTTTACGCACGCTCATGCACCATCATGTTCACCTTTTCCATGTCCAGTTTCAAAGAAATTCCAGCGATGTTTAATGTTCAGTGCTTTATGAAGTCGACATAACCAAAAAAATGACCGTGAAGATTTAAATTTTCCTACACATCCATCCGACCATATCCAATGTTCATTGAATTTAACTTTACAACTTTTTAGTGAATCATAGAGATTTTATTCAAGACAATGGTGAACAAAATGTGTATCATGTGTACGATCATCGCTGATATAAAAGTGATATTATTTAATCACATCTCAATTGTCACACGTGCTTTAAATGCCATCAACATCTTGTTGAGAATGTCTATATATAACATGGACAAATATCGAAACATGGTCAGAATGATAGTATTCACTTTGAATCTCTTTTTGTGCAGCAAATGTGTAGTTTTCTACAAAATTGTTCCAACTGGAAAAATTTCATGGGAATGTTTGAATTGAGGATCTTTCCATAGTGCTCTATGTGAATGCTTGGTGTATTTTTAAATTTCACTTTCAAATTTCTTGAGAAAATATGTCACACATATTTTATCTTCTTGCAAATCAATTCTTTTGGAATGTGCATCACTAGAACTTGTAGAATAATTGTTGTATTCATATCTTCTCCAATCAACAATTACATTTGAAAGAGACTGATCATTATCGATAGGGTATTGATTGTGGAATAAAACAATATTTCCACAACCATGACAATGTTTTCCATTGACACATTTCTTATTATAAAATATTTCATCATGATTTCTCTCACATAGAGTTTGAGATATGAATTCATGTACCGTGGGAGGAGGTGGTGAATTTTTCCAAAAAATTTTACCAAATTCAAGAAACATGTCGTAATATAATTGAAATTGCACATGATAATGACAACAACATGTGTCACGTATAGTAATAGGTCTAACATACCATGGTTTTTGTTGCACAAATGTAGTGATTGACATATTAATTCCACGATGATCCTCCTTGAATTAATTGAACAATTGCACTTGTGTCATTTCCATTATATGTTTTGGAGGGCTTTCATATACATTTCATCATACTCTTTTTCATATCACATCCCTTGAATTTGGTGAAACTATAGCATGTTCCAACCAATATTTATGTACAATATCTTTAACACCTTCTCCCATTGTATCTTTGTAAGGTTGTCTACAAATAATTACCCAACAAGCAAGTTCATCATTTTCATCTATTTGCATTCTGAATTTTCTATGTTTGTATAATGTCTTTCTTGAGCTTCCATTTACTTGTGCTAGCTGTGTTGTCAAACGTTTTTTTCTAGTACTAGATGAAACAATTGTTGTCTAAATTGCTCTACGTGCAACACTGGTATCTTTATTTCTGGATTTTCCAATTTTTTTATTGCATCACCTATAATTTATATCACATTATTTTTTAGTTTCGACTCTTTTGTCGCCTTATGAATACCCAATAATGACGTAGCACCTTCTAACTTCTTGGACACCAATAAATATCTAAAAATTTGCGCTTGTCTTACTTATATTGAACAATCCTTGAGAATATCATCATAAATTTTTGTATCACGATATCGTGAAACATGTATGGGTAATTTTTCTCCATATTTGTCGCAATCAATGTCTTCTAACATTTCATCATCAATGGTGAAAGTACCTATACATCAAGTTAAATTTAATTTAACATATGTCCAAAAATACAATTCATTACAAAAAAAGAAGTTGGAAAATACATGATATATACATACCAGGTCCAATTTCGGGATCTCAATTTTGATCTTAAATATTGACTTCATCAACATTAACATGTAAATCACTATTTGCATCTTCAACAATTGTCTCTTCAACTTCCATTTGTTCTTCTTGTACCCTATTTTCAATTTCCATTTCATCAATAGTGTCATGTAAATGTATTCTTATATCTTCAATTCTCTCTTTCATTTCTGTAACCCTTGTTGTTTTGGCTCTATTTCTGAGTTTTTGTTTTTCCCTATTAGCATCGTCATCATGTTTACGATCACTTTTTTTTATGGTTTCTCTTATTTCCCATGATTGTTTAATCTCCTTTGGACAAACCCTTGGAAAAAAATAAGAACACCTTGTAAAGAAATCTTCTTTGTAAAACAATTGAAAAAAAAACTCTTTGAAAAAAAGCCTTCTTTGAAAAAACAACTTATATAAATATTTTGGAAAAAAAAACTCTTTTGCAAAAATACCATGCAAAAAAACTCTTTGGAAAAACCCATTGCAAAGAAATAACCTACTTTGCAAAAATACCTTGGAAAAAAACTCTTTGAAGAAACCCCTTCAAAGAAATAACTCCTTTGCAAAAATACCTTGGAAAAAAAACTCTTTGGAAAAAACCATTGCAAAGAAATAATTTACTTCGCAAAAATATCTTGGAAAAAAAATTCTATGAAAAAACCTCTTTCAAAGAAATAACTCCTTTGCAAAAATACTTTAGAAGACAAAATCTTTGGCAAAAGTGCCTTTGGAAAATACTCTTTGAATGTACCCCTTGGAAATAAATAAGAAGAAAAATAGCTTGTAAAAAAACTCCTTTGGCAAAATAAATCTCCTCTAAAAACCCCTTAAAAAAATATTTTTACTTATACAAAATGAAAAGGTGCAAAAATAATGACTCTCTTTCATTTTACTTATACGAATATAGATAACGTAATTTTTTTTTTCGATCGACGAATTTTTTTTTGCGTTTAGTTTTTTGGCTGAATAACCTTGCTTGTAATGGTTCCATAACAGAAAAACATTATTCAGTTGAATAACCCCTGAGACCTAAAGCTTGCACAATTTTCAGTTTTCTCCATTTTCAAAAGGTAAAATGGATGGCTTACACTACACTATTGGACTTGATACCATTAGTTTCATCCTTAAATCTACTTTTCGTAGGTATAGATTTTGTTGTGTATAGGTGAGATCTGATATTTTTAATTTTTTTGTTTCTTAACATGTGTTGAGTTTAGTTTTATCTCTTTCAAAATGCGGTGAAATGAAAAATATATAACTTTAAAAATACACCACCTAAAAAATTGAAACAAATATGGTGCTATTAATTGGAGTGGCTACTTCAAATGGGTATTCTTAGATTTTTAAGTTCTGTAGTCAATTGAGAGAAAAGTGTCACAACCAAAAATATGTTTAAAACCGACAAGGTTTCCCCATTGATCGAATTCAAAAAAAATTATAATTAGTATATATATATCCATTGGTTACAAACGTATAGTCACCGCAATAGTATATTGTGTGTAGATTGTCGTAGCATATTTTCTTTTCAAAACGCAAGTTTGAACAATGATTTTAGGGGCACAACCAAACATGACTATTTTTTAGTCCTTTTATTTTATAAGGACACACTGTCAAACATTTTCCAAAACGACATATCAAATCTCAATAAAAAAATTTGAAAAAACTCTGAATAGAAAGCCAACATAATTCTCTAAAAGTTTGGTTTTTACTTAAAAGTGAAATTCTAAACAAAAATATCACTTTCGTTCGTCCAAAGTTGAAAACATGAAAAAATTAGATTTATCTTCTCATAAGACCCCCCAAAATAGGCACCCATCTTCATGGATTCACCCATACTTTCCCTTTTATTCTTGTTTTGGTCATAATAGAAGTTTTTCTTCCTCATCACTTCCTCTAGAATCTTTGGATTTCCATACTCAATCCATTCCTTGAACATGATGGGAAAAAAATGAGGAACCGATGTATTTTAGGTTTCTCATCAATTATATAAGGAACATAACAAAGTAGGCTTACGAACTTACTGCAGAGTTCTTTCATCGTCATGGATCCTAGCCTTAGTTCATAAAATTATTTTTTTCTTCATAATATTGTTCTGATAAGTACTTTCTTTTAAACAGTTTCTTAAATGTTTTACAAGTTACATATCTCTCTTTTAGCCATTTAACCTTCTTTATGTCTTGCCACCATATATCTGTTTTTCCAGTCAGCTTATGGATGGCCATTTTAGCTTTTAAGTCATCAGAGTAGTTGTATATCCGAAAATACATTTTCATTCTAGACAACAAGGCTTCTTTGTCCTCTTCCTTCTCAATTTACCCATTAACATGGGTGGTTTAATTTTCTTAAACTCCCTAGAGATTTGCTCATAAGGTATGTATTTCTTTTTCTTTTTGTTATTGCCTGCTTTCACTTGACTCTTGTTGTTTTCTATGATGTTTAACTGAGTCTTCACTTGAAGTTTCATATTTATGACTCAAAATTCATTCTTTATACCCTTACGTTTGTATGATGTAATTTTAGGCATTTCTTATTCAAGTTCCTTATTTTTTTCCTTTTCATCGTTATGAATCTTAGCTAACAGAATAACATTTAGTTCTTCATAGATTTTAGAATTAAATCATTATCTTGTTTAACTTTTCTTAATTCAGACCTTAACTCTTTGACAGTTATTTGTAACTTTGATTTATTATCTTGATTATCGTTTAAGTATACCCAAATTTACCCATCCCTTATGTTTTCCTCTTCATGATTTAAAGGATTTTATGGGTGATGTTATTCTTCTGGATAAATATCATCATCTATCATGTTCCCTACAAAATATAGTTATTCCTCTTTTTGTTGTTTGTAAGATAATTTAACGAAATAAAATAGAAATTGGTTTTCTATTTTTTATAGCATTTTTATTGTTGAGCTAATTCAGGCCTAGTGTTGTTACCGTGCTCTGATACCATTTTATCACACACCTCAAAAAAACATAATAAAAAAAATTTCTATAACATATATCTAAAGACACACTATTTAAGTCCCCAACTGTAACAAGGAATTATTAAACATTTAGAGTTTATTGCATATTCTTGGCATCTACTTGCGCGTTCAACCTTTCCCAATATCAAAACTCATTTATGACAATTAGGCTTTGATTCATTTAACCGTTTTAACCTTGATTTTCTAAGTTATTGTTCATTCCGTAATGATCATTTCGTGATGATCATTCTGCAAGGACCCTTCTGCAAATGAGGATTGTGAGTCTCCATTAAACTTCAAATAAAATTAATCTTCTCCAAATGAGGATTGCAGGTCTCCATTAAACTACAAATAAAATTAACCTTTTGTAAATAGCCCTCCGTAATCTTATTCTTTCTGCAACTCAATCTTTCCACAATTGAGTTTCTGCAACAACTATTTCACAAGCTCCTTTCTTTCTGCAATTGTCTTTCCACAAGATTCTTTCCTTCCGCAATTTCCTTTCTGAGAGAATATTTCTACAAGATTCTTTCCTTCTACAATTAGTCTTCCACAATGTTCCTTCCGCAATTAACCTTCTGTAATGTGGATTGCGGATTGTGGGACGTATTTTAAATTGTTATAAATTATTCCTCCGCAATTGACCTTCCGCAATGCGGATTGTAGATTGTGGAACGTATTTTAAATTTTTATAAATTTCCCCTGCATAATTAACCTTCCATAATGAGGATTGTGGATTGTGGAATGTATTTTAACTTTTTATAAATTAACCCTCTGCAATTAACTTTCGACAATGCAGATTGTGGGTTGTGGTTTGTATTTTTAACTTTTTAGTGTTAAACCTCCGCAATTAACCTTCTATAATAAGGATTGTGGGTTGTGGGTTATATTTTAAACTTTTTGAATTAACCCTCCGCAGTTAACCTTTCGCAAATGCGGATTGCAGGTTGCGTGTTGCATTTTAACCCTTTTTAGAAATAACCCTCTGCAATTAACCTTCTGCAATTGCGAATTGCAGATTGCAGGTGGATTTATAACCTTTCTTGTGGAAATATGCTTATGCAAAACATCCTTTAGCACTTTAAGATATTTGAAGTTGTTGATCCAGTCTAATGGATGATTTGCAATTTCGATAGGAATCTAGTCATCAATTAAACTGTAGATATACGTGTACACTTATTTGTTTCAAACAAAGGTTTCCATCCTTTGATGGCCTTACTGCCCAAGTAAGTTGGTAAAATTATTTTTAGATCTAAGTACCATACTTGATTAACTCGTGGTGACCATCTATGATGGGATTATTACCAGGCATGGGAAGAAAGATTCGCTACTGTGAATAGTTAGGGCATCTTGATTTAAACTGTAATGTGGATTACAATGATTCCCATAAAATACAGTGGTTTAACTAATAAAGTAATGATTGATAGGATGTTTGTAGATCCGTAATTGGTTAACTGAATATGTGAAAATCATTTAATTGATGATTTCTAAAGTTCTTTATATGAATAGTCTTGATTGTACAAGAATTTATGAGACAAGGTTTTAATATAATAAATTATAGATCTGTACATAGATGTGACTTACACTGATAACAAAACTGTCTAGCTTATAGCATTTCAGACTAAGTTTACATAGAGAAATGATTGTAATGTCAGACCCTGAATGTTCCTATACTCTCTCTGTAATTTTTATATAAACTAGTTATTCCTATTTACCTTGATCGTAACCATTAACTAGGTCTATCTCATAATACACTATGATATTAATTTAACATTAATAATTCATAGACATGTAAATAATTTAAGAACGAGTATTGAATTCGAAACCATAACAGATCAACAATAGCCAAATCTAAATAATTATGCTCAGAACAAATTACTAATTACTACAGTAGTAACATTACTTGCAATCCTTAATATGGGTATGGATTCCTGACCTTAGATGTGTTAAGAAATAATCTAACATTTTACAGATCTGATACACTACCAAAAAAACATGGGTATTTGTTCTATAGAAATGCATAAACACTACTACCTAGAAGTATATTTGTGATTCAACATCAAAATACACTTCCTACTATAAATAAAATCAATCATAAGAAATAGAATAAGAACCTAGCACCAATGCTGGGAAAACAAAAGTAGATAAGTTATTCCTCCCAACCAACTCCTAGAGTAGCCAAGCTACTTGCTCCAAAACTCCCAAGCTTGTTCGATGAACCACAATAGAAAAATATTTGAATGTGTCATATTTTGCATTTCACAGATGTTAATCCTTGTCCAATGCTAGCCTCCTGTTGCTCATGTACATACTAGTATATAGTAATTTTCCTAGGACTTGGTGATTTGTGAGCCTCCTTCTCTTTAGCACTCAACTAGGAGTTGTGACCTTATTTTTGGGGATGATGCCTCTTGCATATTGAGTTCTCACTCGATGTTTTCTGCCACTTGTCTTTTTCCTCTTGTGGGCCAGTAAACACTCTTCAACAACTATCTCCACTTTCCCCCCCTCAACATATTTTATTAAATAAAAATGTTTTTGTTACAAAATGTTTTATTCTTGATTTTTCTGTCAAAAATAATAAAAATAATAGAATAATAAATAAAGTATTTTTCCAGCAGACTTAATAGTAATTATTAGTTCATGGGGTATCACATTGGAGATTTAACTTTCTGTAGTTTACATTTTTCTACTATTACAGGGGACATGTGACTACGACATGCTCCTTGATAAATAAAAAATAAAATAGAATACATGAACATTTTACCTTATATTTCAGTCATGGATGGCTGAAACTCAGCTTGGCATTACTCTAATGCTACAAAGATTCATGGTACTTGGTCAATCTAATCCACTATAGGATCTTCTTGCAAACTGTTTAATACCTTTATCTTTCAGTTTCGTCAATATTTGAGATAATGAGGCCCTTGACATTCAAACATTGCATTGTTCTTGGAGTTGTTATTTCTCGTGAAAGAAACTGGTTTTGTACCACTTTGGGCTATAATGTTTAACTGATACTCACTTTTATCACTATATTTGTGGTTTTGAATTTTTTGTTTGATGGAAATATACTATGTTGATTCCTGTGAATGGTTGGCTTATAACCCTTCTTTCTTTGCTCGGAATATGATATTTTATGCTTCGATTTCTGTCCATATTTTTCAATCTACTTTGGTTATGCTCATAACACAATATATCCTTATACATAGATTCATCCAAAGTTTTAAGAGTATCAAATTCTATTTTATTCACAAAATAGGTTGGTAAACAACTTAGAAATCTTTGGATTTTTATTTTCTCTTCTTTTATGTAGGGTACATAATGCAGTGGTTTGTAAAAATTTTGTGATCAGTCCATCCATTGTCATAGAACCCATTTTCAGCCCATGAAAATCCTTGATTTTGTTATCATAGAATCTTTCAGATAAGTATTTTTCTTTAAACAATATTTTAAATTCTTCCCAATATATATTTCCTTCTTTTATTCCTTTGGTTTATTTTAAATCTCTCCACCATTTTGCAACTTTTCCATTTAGGTTATATATTGCTAGATGAACTTTGAATTCGCTTGGATAGGCATAACCATGGAAATATTTACACATACCAAGCAACTACTACTCAACCTTTTCACCTGAATTTAACTCACTTTCAAAGACCGGTTCCTTAATCTTTTGTAATTCTCCTTTAAGTTTAGAACTCTGTGAGTGTTTGGAATTTTTCCTGTATCTAGGTGGGGATGATGATGCAGCTATGCTAGTGTTGTAGCTACTTATTTTTCCATGTTTATGAAAGGAACTTGATTTGAATTCTTCTTCTTCCTTGTCGCTTTCATTCCTATAAGTTCTTCCCACCACATTACTCGAAGTGTGTGTTGGATTTTGTTTTCCTTCAGTCAAATTCTGCAATAATACCGAATTAAGTTCATGTTGAGTTTGCTTATCCTTCAGGTTATTTTCCTTAATACTCTATAGTTCAGATTTAAAACTTTTCGTGGTTATTAACAGTTATGAAGATGTAATGGTTTTGTGATCATTGTCTAACTCAACCCACAATTCTCCTTCCTATTGGGGTGACTCTTGTTGTCCTTGTTGGTTGGAATTGCTTTCAACTCTCATTGTTATTTCTTTTCTAGTGTCATTGTCCTTGATTTTGTAAATGATCTACCAATTCCTCTTTCATTGATATGCTACCCAAGATCTTTCTAACTCATCCCTATTTCTTGTAGTTCTCGGGATAAAATAATACAGTTGTCCCAAAATTGAAGTTTGATTCCCTAGCTGGTTTGGCAGGTTTGGTTGTGTTGATTCTAGCAGTTTCATGGATTACCTTGAAGTGAAAAAGGAAAATTTCTTTAAGCTTATAAAATAAGAAATTTTAATCTGCAATAAAGTGAATGAGTCCATAGGTCACACAGTGTTGTAACCCGGCTCTGATACCACTTGTAACATCTCAAAATTATCATACATTTTTTTGTATCAGTTATTAGAGATGTATAAATTGACATCTTCTACTTTTGAGTAGTTTATTTGCTAGAGACTAATTATAGATTAGTGTGATAATGGTGAAACATAGATTGTTTGTATGAATGTATTCAGTGGTATCCTTTTATGGCGTTATCCATATATTTGTAAATTTTTCCCTTTCTCAACTAGTGAGTAACGTGACTTCTACATTCATTTGACGGGTTAACACTATGCTTAGTTAATGTAATTAATTTATATTAGCTATTAAGACTTAATTTATGTAAACATATTTTAATCTTGTGTCATTTGTTCTTGGGATTATTGGCTTACTTAGCAACTTTGGTAATACATATTTGCTTTTCCATGTGCAACGATGAAAATCTCATTTACATACTCCTTAGAGAAATTTTTTTTAATGTATGAACATATAGTTAATTCAATGAATATCAAATACAATGTTTGGATAGATTCCTATAAGGAAACCTTTGTCAATAATTTTCTAATGGTTATCACTATGGCACCTTTAGACTAACCCTCGTGGTGATATGTTTATCAAGACCATAGCTTAGTGAAATATTCTATGCGATGTTATGCGATGTTATGACATTATCTTGGAGGTTGGAAAATATAGGTTTTATTAATTTTTTTATGATATTACTCCGCGCTAGTACTAATCCATGTGAGCTTCATTAACTTACCCAACCATTTGCTACAACGAGTCGTGTGTCATACATGCAGAAAAGCTTTTCACTCTACTATATGCATTAAGTTTGATACTTGTCTTGGTTGTTGTAACCGGGCTTTCCCTTTTTGTTGTTTCGAGGGTTTACCCATCTCATTGTTGAGATGAGTCTTATCTCTTCCATTACTGAGATCGAATCTATTAGGGTTCGGGTAATCATTGGGTTTTTGGTTATTTCTTGTTTGCGAGAGTGTGGTCCATTTGGTGCTCAACTCTTTGTATTTGAGTGTATTAGTTGGTGATACCATATTGTTTTTTAGCGAGGGATTCATTGTATCGGGGGTTATTTATTTTATTCTTTTGGTACCTAGATTATTAGTGATGAATATCATTTGCTGTAATTGTGTGGTTATGGATGCAAGACCTTGGAGGTCTAACCCCATCACTACTCTAGTTAGGCAATACTGAGGTAACCCATGAACAAATTCTTTAATGTATTCTTTAATTTTTATTTTGCAGTGATATGTCACCATCTTGGGTACTAAATCTAGGTTTTTGTAAATGTTTGTAGGGTCCTCTGTCTAAAAGAAGACTTGGTGGCTTGGTGGGTTTGGGTTCCTACTCTTTTTGGTAAGCCATCAAAACTAGTCTCATGCTAAGGGTTTTAAGAGAGGGTAACATAAGATATTTCGTTCGATAGTGATTAAGTTTTGTCTCTGCAACAAATTTTGGATTTGCATCCTTGGTTGTTTATATGGTGATTTTGTTTATTCTTTGGGTGCCTATCAATCCTCTTACGGATTCATGATGGTTGGGGTTAAATATTCAGCGTTGGAATAAATAAATACATGAACAAATTTTGTATAAATCCTTTGGTGGTAGGTGTTTACTCCTTATGTTTTTCAATGTGTACAATTCTAACAGTGAGTAAAATACAGACGGTTTCTCCATCCCCATTTTCTTTGTTACACAGTTTTGGTGTGTTATCATTTACAGTATTTATTATTGTTCCCGAGTTATTTATATTGCTTATGATTATAAAGTTTATAGTCTATTGTGGATGTGTTATGAATGGAATTCATTTTATTTGCATACACATATTCTATGTGTAATGTGTTTCATAGTTCTGTGTAGATACCATGTTGGGTGTCCACGGCTAGTTTCAGTGATTATGCTCTATATGTTGTTTTAGTCTATAGGTTTGTAATGATTGCAATGTTTTGTAATCATCACAATGTTAATATATACATATTTATGTGGTTATTTTTTTTATTTTATTGGGTGACCTTCTATAATGGGTGACTTGAGGGTTTGTATATGGAAACATTTTGTGGTTCAGGTGAACCAAATATTTGTATATTATTTAACTATTAAACTCTTGTTAGAGATTAGAGATCCCGTAAGGGATTTGATTTAGTTTTTCATTATTATCTACTATATTTTATGGCTACCTATGCAATTCGAATGAATGGATATAGATATTATTAATTCCATCTGGATTTTATTTGCTATGTATTGATTATTGGTGTATTCCTCTATCTGTTACAGTCAAATTGTACAAACTTAGTTTCTATATTTTTAAATTTTTTTGTTATCTTCATATAAATCTTATTGACATTTCTTTTTAGGGTTTATTTTTAGTTCTCCTATTATCCTAATTGATGCTTCTACAATGATTTATTTCCTGCACATTCTTAATTATTGTTTAAGATATAAATATAATATATATGTGCGTGCATGCGTGTGTGTGTGTGTGTGTGAGAGAGAGAGAGAGAGAGAGTCTTTATATACTTATAGTTATATATACACATGTATTTTACTAAACTTACAATTATATATACATATGTATTTTACATAATTCTAGTGATAAGATTTATATTACTAGATTTTTAAAACAATGATACGGTCCTTTAAACATAGTAAACCTAAACACTAATAAACTATATATATATATATATATATATTAAAATATTCATAATTACTCAAATAATAATAATAAAATAAAGAATAAATATCAAACCCTAACTAAGAAGAAGATGAAGAAATTATTTCTTCTGAATAATGCTAACCTGTAATACAGAACTCAAGCTAATGCAATTTATTTAAAAATAAATATGAAACCCTAACAATATCTTAACCTAGGAAATTAAAAGTATTTTCTTACAACCTCATGAAAACTATATATTCACAAACCAAATAACCAGACTGAATATAATAGTAACTTTCCTTCTAGACAAATATCTCAATCTGGAATTTAAAGGAAGAAATATTAAAAGAAATAAAATTATCTTATAAACAAAATTGTAACAACAGTAACTGAAATAATTTATTTGAAAACCTTTCAAGAAACTTGATACGGGCCTGTAGAGTTCCACCCTACATAGATATCTACAACTGGTCATAATCTTTCAACCCTTCCAGACATCATCCCCAAGCTGAACCAAGTTTACTAGTAGTCTAGAACTTAGGGTTGTTTGATGTGAAGTTATTCCCTTTAAGTAGATGTTGCCATCGGGTTCCCTTTAATAAATATTATGGATTTCCTTGTTTGCATAAGATTCCTCTTTTAGTAATTATCTCTTTCCATAACACATAACTGAAATAAACCGACTCCAAGTACTCAGATAAAATATCGGCCAAACCTTTTGGGGAAAAAGGTAGCTTTGCCTCTGCAAGATCCTCCATCTACCATCCATTCGTATCTTCTTAAAATAGTTTTGAAGGAAGGATTTCTCTCTCTATTTCAGGTTCATAAGGTTAATATTAGAGAGGAAATTCAAAAGGAGAGAATATAGTTATTTTCCATTAGAATAATGAATATAGCTCAGGAACCTTAATGAATAATTAGTCTCAAAATAAAAAGAATATTTTGAATTAATAAGAAGTTTGGTTTTTTCTTTCATTTCCTCATAATTATCTAAATTCTTAATTATTAAATATCTTATTTCTATTATCCCTTTTTAAAAAGTTTAATTATTATCATAAGTCATAAACCCTTTGTAAGCTTGGTCCCCTTTTTAACACTAGTTGTCCCATATTAAGTTGTTAGAAGTATTAAAACAAAATTCCTCTTATTTATAAAGTATCATAGTTTATGATGCCTTCCATCATTCATAGGTTCAAACCTATGAATTAACCAAAACAAAGTTTATATACAGAGTATGTCTAGGGGAAAACCTTAGGATGTCACAATGACCTAGTGGATAGAGTTATGATAGGACCTTACATGGTCAAAGAATTAGAGAAAGTTAAATTTTGAAAGGTTAATTAAAATCTCAAAAAGGCCCAGGATTGACAAAAGAGCTATGTAGACTTGAGCATGAGGCCCAACAAGTTTGAGATCAATTACCATGTGTATCTCAAAGTGAAAGTGAAAAGAAGCTCTTTAAACTTGGCGAGAAGTTTTAAACTAGCACCAAGATATTGTAGACCCTTCCAAAATTTAGCAAACATTTGGGATGTTTCCTATTAGTTAGATTTACCAACTAACATTAAAGTACATATTGTATTTCATGTAATTTTGTTGAACAAGTATATCCATTATTCTAAGCATGTCAAAGATTGGAAGGTGATATAGGAAGAATCATAAGGGGATTTCCAGCAAGAACCCTTGCATATCATGGACAAGAAAAAATTTGTGCCCCATAACAAGTTCATTGCTCAAGTAAAAGTGCAATGGGATCACTTTGAACTTAAGGAAAATACCTGGGATATTTAGGATAAAATATGGAAATGACGCCCATCTCTATTTCAGGATTGAGATGTGAAACTCTTATGAACAACGTGGGTGGTGTCACCTTAGAGAAAAGGGGATGTAATCCCCAATATGTTGTACCCCTACCAAGTGGATGTGCTCATTATATTGTTGGACACATGAACATTTTGATTGATGAAGCACTATATAGTTTGACATATGTTATGATATGACTTGAAAGCTATCTTCTTCTTAGGTTGTGTTAGAAAACCAAAGAAAGAGAGGCCTTAGTCTCTATAGGGATTAAATAAATGAAAAGAAGAAAATATCACTGACAAAGGAAAAGACGAAAATCAACAATAAATAAATTCAGAAATATGAAAAGACGCCCTCTAAAAACATAATTGATGTAATATATGTCACCATCCTAATTATATAATAAAAATAAAAATACCTCCTAAACAAAAAGAAAAAAAGAGAATGTTAATAAAGTTGTTGAGGGAGAGAAACAAAGGAGAAAATTCATAGCATAAATACTAAACAAGGAAGAATGAACATAAATATGAACAAAACTTCAAGAAAGAAAGAATGAACATAAATCAAGAAAGAAAGAATAAACAAAAAACAAGCACACTAGAATGAATAGAAAGAAAGAAAGGAAGGGATCTGAGCCTGCTACTTGGTATCTTTCTATCATATGACCAAGTTTGAAGTTCAATAATGGTTTAGAAAATACCTTTTCCCATAGAGTGTGAATGCTGGATGTGCTGATCCAATTGGACTGCTTGTGTACCTTTTCCATTCATGACCTAGAAACTAGCTAATTAACAAGATGTCATGTCGAGCTTTCCAGGCCTTGTGCTTACATCCTTACACACATTCTCTCCTTGGCTCGAAGACATAGTAACTTTCCCTTTTAGTGTTGTGGAAAGTCATGAAGAGTAGGAACATGCCTCCCATAACCTGTATGCTCCTTGTTTTAGTGGTCATTGACATGGAAAGGAAGGATCTATAGGGAGGGTATGAGTACGTGCAAAGGAATTTTTTTCATTGATGGTGTATCATATGAGATGTTTGGGTGGGATTTGGACCTTTGTATAAATTGTATAAATGGTTTCTTAGACATAGCATTCAATTATATAATGGTTACATGTATTATGGGATTATATATAT
>LPNX010979677.1:201911-239665 GCA_001517045.1 Pseudotsuga menziesii | reverse complement strand
CAATAATTAAAATTGGGATGGCATGGAAATATGTCTATGTAAAATATATAATGACATTGTTTGTATGTATAGATGCAATAGTGGATTGATATTCATGCGTAGATATATACATGAAGCATTTATATATGTACAAGATGAGCACAAGGCATAATGAAGGTAAGCGTTATATCTCGATTCTCTCTAAAAATATCCATGCATGAATGGCGTGGGGGAATTAATGTCTTTGGCAGCCGAACCTAGGTTGAAGTGCCTCCTATAAAATTTTGGGGAAATTTGATACCATTTTAGGGATGAATTCATAAGGAAAATATAGACTGGATGAATAATCACATAAAAATGAAGTCATGCAAGTAATAAAAGATGAAATTGGTATATATACTTCTCGGTGCTTGATAATACTTGGTTGATGAAAATATGTATTTTTTTTTAAAGTATTATGGGTACATTATAGATGGGCTATCCTTCTCGTCATTATGGATCATTCATTAACACATCTAGCATTGATGAACTTCATTGGTTTTATGTTACTTGAGTCTAATGTTGTTAGGTTGTATTATGGATCATGTTGATTGTTTAAGGGATGTTTTTAAAACTATGTCAACTATTTCTAAGATGTTCTTGATTAATCATGTCATCCTTCCTTGTGTCAGTATACAGTGGTGTATCTTCTCATATATAGTCATAATAAATCATATCAAAACCTTTATCTTTGTTTCATGTTTATCGATATGGGATACCTTAGTTCCTTCTTTCAAACAAACCTCTTCCTATTGACGCTAGATCATTATCTAGGAAGTTGGTCTAGGATCCCTAATAGTACCTTGAAACTTGCAGTGATTAGTGCTAAGTATCCTCACAAATGACAATGGGTATACATCAATGATACATAATTGTTTGATTCTACAAGTATTTAACTTCAAATAATTTATTTTCACTTGTTAGATATTTCTTAGTACCTTGGAACCCATTTTCATTATCAATGGGTATCCTCGCATTTATCAATGGTATACATCAATAACCATTCCTTAGATGTTGTTCTATCATGCTTACCTACAGTCCATTAATTCGTGTGTTATAGAATCATACTATCGATGAGTTTGGATTGAATACCTTGGTGACAATATTAGTATCATTGATTGATGCTAACTACCTTAATTGCACAAGATAATACTACCATGTTTGATGTACCTTAAAAACTATTAGATATTGCACTCCTCATAGTGCATGGTTTCATTCCAAATGTATTTTTTGACATGGATACAATGTGTATTATTGTTGGTCATGCTTGTTTACTATTGAGAATGGATATTCCTACCTTAGGAATACATTATATAATTTAGAATGGGTTGTTTCTCTTGTAAGTACTTTCTAACTCTTGCATTTGCAGTTTTCTTCCTTAACCCTTTATCCAAAATTATTGATTATTCAATTAATCCATTTCATCCATCAATTCTGTTTTTGACCTCGCACATTAGGGGGGATATGTTATAATGATATTTAACATCCTTACTGATGAATATTAGAAGAGGACACCACATTCCTCTTTCACATGAAAATTGACTCAAAAACATTGAAAAGAGACACTCTATTAAGGTTTAGTCACTACTTTCCTTGAATAGACTTGTTAAGCATGCATCACTAGCACCTTAGGATCATCACTAACTCTAGACCTAATCCAAGTATATAAAAGAGGCCCTTTGGTTATAGATCCAAAATATTATATTGAATGAATATCAAATGTCGTTAAGGGGAGAGAGAGAGAGAGAGAGAGAGAGAGAGAGAGAGAGAGAGAAAAAGTATCAAATGTTTATAGACTTTGTGATTAAGGGTAAGGGTGAAGGAGAGGATTCATATGTTGGAGGAGGATCGTACCCCAAGCTACAAATGCAAGTTTGTTATCTCTTCCTATATAATATAAATCGATTAGTTTCACCCCTTATCTCATGATTCTTGTGGAAGTAAATATTTCTTGGAGTTTATTTATGTTTTCTACTAGATTATATTATGTTGGAATGAGAAATGTTTTTGTTTTTCATGTGTGTATGTGCGCTTAGGAAAGCGTAGGAGTGGCAAACCAAGATCAAAGGATTGACACTCAATGGGCATCTTGGACAAGCTTCTTCGTAAAGGTGTAATCTTTTTCTTTGTCAAAACTTCATCTTTTACAAATTATGCATGATGAATGATAGGGAAAGAGTGTAAATTAGTATCAGTTTATATCTCTATCGATGAAACTCACCCCCTAATAGAGGAAGATGGAAATTTATTTCTAGCATTGTAATTATTTTCTCACAACAATATTGTCTAGCAATAAAAGATGTTGTGATTCTCATCTTAAATATGAGTTGTTGGAAAATAAGGAATACATGATAAGCACTAAAAGATCCATAACTAATTCACCTTTTCGGTTGATGCATAGGGTGGAGATCATTTTTCCTATACAACTTGGATTGCTAGTAACAAAGTTGTTACACAATGAAGATAAAGAACCAAATGACTTTTAGAGAAGTATCAATAAGTTGACAGATGTGTAACAAACAAGAGACAGGGTGATGGATAAATCTCAAGTGTACAATGTTAAAATGAAAGCTATTTCTTATAGAAGGACTAAATAAAGGGATTTTTAAATAGGAGATCTAATATCAAGATGAGATGTAAGAATAGAAAATTGGGGAAAACATGGGAAGTTTGACAATTTATGGTTGGTCCTTTTAAGATCATAACAGTTGAAAATAATACCACTTTCTTTATTGCCAATGTAGACGGTGAGCTCATGGGAACCCCTGTTAATGATTGTTTTATAACCATACAACATTGAGAATTGTGTGGTGTTGCCACTTTGTCCATAGTTATTTTAGGTTCATGTGTTTTTTCTAGTTCCCAATTTAAAGTAAAAATGGTTGAGGTTTTTGTAGTTTGAAGTGTGTGAGTTTTTCAGTTTTATCAAAAAGTTCTACATTCGTTGATATTGGAGAAATAAAATGGATCCAAATATAGAGAAGGAATCAAATCCATATCCCAATGGGAAAGGAAATGATCTATTGTTCTTAATGTATCGCAGGGAAACACAATCCCCAAGTGGAGAAAATGTTAAAGCATGGGTAAAGAAGTTAGGCTCTCACTAGAGTTCAATAATGAGAAACTTGTAAATGAAGGACAAAAGATAAGAACTTAGATCCTTATTCTTGTTTTGAAAATACAACGGCACATAATAATGAGTGCAAGGCTCTATAGGATAAGCACCTATGACCAAGGGAAAGATCAAGGGGATTAAGTTGACAACAAGATTGATTAGATAACAACCAACATAAACGGATGGATGATAGGAATTCCAACTCATGGAGAAACATAGGGTTTAATATAAAGTGCATGCGCCATAAATTAAATAGCACCAATATAACATGTCCATCAATCGTTCATTCTAGCTTGTTTAATGGTTGGTGGAATCACCAAGCAGGGATTCCGCATTTGAGGTGAAGGTAACAACTAAGAAACAAGCAACAATTGGATAAGTGAAAAAGAGACATATGACCATGGGACCAACGTCTCATTTAAATATTAATATGATGCCCACAACATCACAAAAATCCAATCAAAATATGACAATAAATGCACCAATCTCATTATTTTTTTAAATAAAAAAGATTTCACTGAGAAAAAAAACAAGGAAAATCCCACAATTGTTAATATACACCAACACACATCAACAACTAACCAAAAAAACCATTAAAAATAATTTCATAAACAAATGACAACACACATCAACAACTAACCAAAAAAACCATTAAAAATAATTTCATAAACAAATGACAAAGATTAATTGAACACCATCTACGATAAAATTAATTACAACATAACTAATATAATGCAATTGATAAATAATGAAGTCGATGATATTTTTCTTCCCATTGAAGTAACAAAACCATATACCTAATTATTTGACATCGTAATTTACAAACTACAAACGATGTAAATTATGAATAATTTGTTTTTTCAATAAGCCATTTAAATAAAACAAGAATATAAATTAGACCATTTAAATAAAACAAAAATAAGAATATAACTTACATAATAGACCATTTAAATAAAACAAAAATATAACTTCTAGGCCATTTAAATAAAAGAAGAATATAACTTTCATAATAGTCCATTTAAATAAATAAAAATATATAACTTTCATATTAAAAATAAATAAATAAATAATTTTTTTTTACTGTATACTACGCACATGATAGAATACTCATTGAATATGGCAATGAAGTAAAACAAAAATATAAGACCCATGTGTCCCATCTTATAAAAACGAAATTGAAATCAAACATAGCTTCAAGGATCCATGCAAGTATATAGATGTGATGGTTATACAATTTCAATGGTGTGATGAGACTAGAATCGGTGAAAGGCCCACATAGAATCTCTTTAGATATGGTATCAAGGATTCATGTGACCATATAGATGTGATGGTTATATAATTTCAATGGCGTGATGAGACTAGAATCGGTGAAAGGCCCACATAGAATTTAGTTTAGTTATGATATACTATTTATTTTTTAATTAGGTGTTTTTTTAAGTCATTGGAACAATTAATTGCCACCCTACAATGATGGCGATTTCATTTCAATTTCTATGTTTTCGCCCAGCGAACTGCACCACTTGGATACCAAACTCATGAGCCCACAGCCATCCTTAAGTCCTGGTAGGCCTTTCAATTTCAATGTTATTCCACCAAATACAAATATATTAAGATGTTCCGTACGCATTTGTTGTTTGCTTGACCAAACGAATCTTTTGATAAAAAATATCAATACTTAGTTTGATTTGTTGAGGTGACATATTTATGAGATAATTTCGCATTTGTAAAATAATCTATATGTGGGACTGGTTAGTCTTGTGGGTCCATCGAATAAATTGGGTCCAATGTTTGAACGGTATTCAAGTTTCAAACATAAACAGGTTTCTTTTGGTTTGACATTGGAATAAACTATCCCATTCATTGAATCTGGACACCCCTCATTGTGACTATTTAATATTAAAATGCTGATTATCATCAACTTTTTCATGCCCATTGCCTAATGATTATTCACCCTCGACCTAAGAAAATATTAAAATAATTTTAATGCTAAACCATCCATATTATCATCTAGTGTTTCATGCCTAATTACTCTTCACCCTCGACATAGGAAAATATTAAAATAGTTTTAATGTGTAAAAAATCCACATGGGTAAAGATAATTACAATTTTAATTTTTATAGCTTTCGATGATATAACAGCATTGTAATCATATTGTTATAAAAAAAAGCTTTACTAAATTTATATGGAAATTATTTTATTGGATTTAGTTTGGGTGGTTGGAAGAAATGCTTCTTCACCCTCGACATAGGAAAATATTAAAATAGTTTTATTGGATTTAGCTTGGGTGGTTGGAAGAAATGATTCTTACTCTCTTCAACTAAGTTTAATTCTTATAAATGATATGATGCTTTTGTTAAGCCCGTATACAATGATTGAGTGGATTATTTAATTATGGTTATAACTTGATTCTTCAAATATCAAGTACTGGCATATTTTCTAATGGATATAGCGTTTAATAAACCACCATTTAAACACAAATCTATATAAAAAATGTAATACTACAGATCACAATGCTCTCTCTCTCTCTCTCTCTCTCTCTCTCTCTCTCTCTCTCTATATATATATATAACCAATGATTTATATTTAATATTTTTCTTAATAAAAAAATACCCATAAAAATCAATCAAAATGAAAGAAATTTTAGATTAAGAACAATACATTTCCCAAGAACTATTGATCATAAATAGAATATATAACCAATTGTTTATATAATGTTTGATTAAATACCCATCCTATTCTACCTCAATCATATCTTTCGGATTGCATCGATGTGGGAGTGGGAAGACTTGATTTGGTCTCTCTAGTGGTTTCTTTTGGGATACATCACAAACATGCATAAATTGCTTTTCATTTGGTGTATGGTGGGACTAATGTACAACATGAGTGGGCCTAATGGTTAAGAGCATGTGTTTCTTCTTAGGAGTTCACAGGTTCAAATCCAAAGGGGGTATCTAGTGTATGTACACCTCTGTAGACTTTAGCAGTTAAATCGCTGCGTAGAGGGGGGTCCCTTGTCCCACAAACAAAGCGGTCTCATACACCAAATTGTTGTCTCACTTGGAGGTGACCTTAAAAATAGATTGTTGTTGTTGTTATATTTGTTTGGTTTTCTTTATATATGTGATATCAACGAAACTATGTTGAGAAGTGCAACATAGTTAAAATCCTATATTGATTGACATGGACAAAACTATTTATTTCATTTTGATTAGAAGCTTATGGTGTCTAAGAACAGACGGGTCCTTTGCTTCTAGTATTATAAGTGAGTTGATTTGCGAAGACTGACTGACTGGTTGACTCAACTTCTTTGTTTGAGCTATCCCAAAACTGACAAAGAGGTAATGGATCTTCCTCAACATCATCCTCTACTTGAGAACTTTATTCTTCTTCACCTCCTTCAAATTCTTGATCTAAAGGAGATTTAGGTAGAGATAATACTGGTCAGATAGTACTAAAAACATCTTCATTGGTTGAAACATCTGACGAAAGATTTAGTATTATTATTATTATTGGGTGGTATAAATTTCCTATAAGAAGGCCTATAATTTACATTATTGAAAGTTCCTTTCCCTCTATATTTTTTCATACAAATAATTTCATTGGTAGGACATATTATTGCTTGTTGTAATTTCTCAACATCGAAATCCTCGGTTCTTTTTATCTGAACTTGATTTAGAGCCTTTTTGTGACAATTGCTTCACAATGAGATCTAGGAGCTAAGGAAATATTCACAATCTAATTTATTCACAAAATATGTAAGAAAACAGTAAAAGAGAGCAAAATAACACACATAGATGGTGCCAATAATTGATGTTTCTATTAGTGTACAACTTGTAGATATGTGTGGTACATATTTATAATACAATGGGGAGATTTTGTTAGCCTTTGGAGGCCATTTGTATGCATACAAGTTTCAGGATAGGATTTGACCTCTAAACCCCCCTAGGTGGACCAATAATCTCACTAACAATACCAAACACTCACAAATGCTAGTGTGAACATGGATGGAGCATGTTGGATCATAAATGAAGGCATGGGAGAGAACATGGGTGAGTGGGAGAGTCTCTAGGAAGGAATAATGCCCAAAGAGAGTCCAAAACCACTAGATACATGCACTAACACCCTTAGTCAAACAAGATCCCTGATTTAAGGGATGGAGAGTGCTCCAAGGAAGACCCGTCATCAATGAGTTCGCATGGGTTGACAGAATGATCGAACTAGAGTTCCTCAAATGTCATGATGATCAAAGTGGAGCGCCTCAACTATGAGTAAATGAGCCAGAATCACCTATTAGACCAAGATTGATCAATATAACCTAAGTTAGAACATATGACATAAGTACAAGAAAAATGTAAAGGTCACCTAGGTGTATGACCATGGTAATAAGGTGGATTATTTCTCTAAAACCCCCGCTTAAGCCTAACTTAGTACAACTTATACCAAATGATTATTGAGGCCTTGGAAACTAAGGCTCAAGTCACCTCTTACAACAAATTTTTTGTTTCCATGTAAAATGAGGAAAGAGGCAAAACCTCATGGGGAAACTTCTCCCTCAAGAATGGGCATGACAAAGACGATAAAAAAAAGTCTTCAACAAGTCCTCTTCTTCACTTGAATGAGCCGAAAGAACAACTTCTTGGTGATGGACTTGGTGAAGATGTTGTGGATGCCAAGATCATGCATCAGTGCATCAATGTGTTGTAGACAAAGAACATGTGGAGAGGCCCCTTGATGGTAATTATTTTGGTGATGGATGATCATCATAAGAATTTATGTTTTTGAATTCATACTATGATCTGGAATCATAATCAATAATGGAAACGATATTTCTGCAAACTCTTTCCCAAATAACATAAAAAGATTCAACAAAATATGCCTCATATGTAGTTGTCATATCATGAATTAAACCATGAATATTCTTCTCAATTTGATGGAGCACCTTCATAACTATGTAAAAAATCTCAAAAGTCTATGAAATATCAGAATATATGTCATATACAGTAGAAAATATAATAGGTATGGTGTCTCCATGAGTGAATGGGTCCATAGTTGGAGAAGAGTGGGCAACTAGATCACACTGACAGTTGAGGGAACCTAGATGGTATGTAGACTTGAACATTGAACCATAGGTGGTGAGATCATGTCCATACATATGGATAAAAAGTAACATGAAGCTAATTCCATGGATTTCCAACCAATGAATGATATGCAAGACATAAAGCAACATATACAAGTGACATAGTATTGGAAACTAGGCAATTTTGATATTTTCCAACTACTGAACTTGAGAGTTGTCAGTTCTTTTGGGAATAAAATGATTGGGTGAATGAGTCTATGAATGTCATAAGCTGTATATCATCCTATATATCACCTTCAGAATTAGAATGGGAAGGATCTTAATGGAGTGGGAAAGAGCTTTCAAAAAACAAGTCGAAAACTAGTGAAAAAATACTAGTTTTTGGAGGAAACTTTGGTGAATTGTTTGGGGTTTCTTCCAAGGAAGGGATGGAGCTTTTAGATTATGATATATTAGAATGTAAATCAGAAACAAATATATATAAAATAGAGACACATGATAAAAAAATTTCTTCCTTTCACTCAAATCATGCATGAACTTACCATTTTCTTTCTCCAAAGAGATCTTGCGCTCCCCTCTTCTTGCAAAATATGGAACATCAATATTGTTATCCTCAAGGAGCTTGGTCATGATGTCCATATTATTTATGAAGCAATACATGTCATGATGTGAACCTATGCAATAACCACATGTGTTCTTCTCTCTCTTACTCTTCATCCTTTTGGCTTTTGAATCCTCATGAGTTGAATTGGAGCTTTTTATATCTGAATGCTTCTTCTCCTTCACTCTTTGTTACTTCAAATCCTTGAATTTATTCTTTACATTGGCTTGATTTGACACACCATAATCAAGGGATTGATCATTGGTGCATTTTATGGTACCTATTTGTACTAACTTGTCTTTCTCTTGAGTCAATGACTCCATGAAGTCTGTTGGCACAAGAATCCTCCAATCATCTAGCTATGAGATTGCTTGAGTGGAATGTAAAAAAAAACACAAAATAATGAGGCCATAGATTAGAATTGATAAAAAAGACCAGCTACATTTATTTCTTCTCTATTACACCCCCTTTCAACTAAAGCACCAATTCTTTGAACTTGGTGAAGAAGTCCTTGATAGTATCATTGTGAGCTGGGCTTAGTGAGATCAACTCATATTCGAGTTAATGGCCTCTCATATCATCAGTATTCCAAAATAGTGACTCAAGCTTGAGATAAAATTCATTGGGTGTTCTGAAACTATCTACATGGAAGAAAAGTTCTCTCGAAATGTTGAGACAAATCATTCCAAATACCTCATTAATTATGTTGAAGTACTTCGGTTTCTCCACAACAGAGTTGCGCTCGACTTCAGTCCCCACGATGACTCTATATAGGACTTTCAACCTTAGTTGGATCACCATTTTGGACTTCCATTCAAAATAGTTGATTTTGATAAGCAATACATGAGTCTTTTCCATCCTTGCACACTAAGTGATAGAAAATTTGTTGTACCTGCGATGCAAACACTCAACTTTTCTAAGGAAAATTTCCTAAACAATAACTCAAACACTCTATATTTTATTTGAAACTCCACAAATCTCTAATACCATGTGATAATTTCTTCATAGTGAGATATAGGAGCTAAGGAAATCTTCAAAACCTAAGTTATTCACAAAATATGCAAGAATAAAAGAGAGAAAAATAACACACATAGATTGTGCCAATAACTGATGTTTCTATTAGTGTGCAACTTGTAGTTATGTGTGGTACATATTTATAATACAATAAGGAAAACGTATTAGCCTTCGGAGGCTATCTGGATGCATACAAGTGTCAGGATATGATTTGACCTCTAAACCCCCTAGGTGGACGAATAAGCTACCTAACCATACAAAATAACCACAAATCTTAGTGTGAAAATGGTTGGAGCATGTTGGATCATAAATGAATTCATGGGAGAGAACATGGGTGAGTGGGAGGGTCTCTATGAAGCAATAAATGCCCAAAGAGAGTCCAAAACCACTAGATACATGCACTAGAACCCTTAGTCAAACAAGATCCCCGATTTAAGGGATGGGTATTAGAATTTATAATCCTCACTTGTCCAAACTGTCTATTAGATTATATTTTCCTAAATTAGGATTCATTTAGTTATTATTGAGCCCACTAGTACCAATGGGTCCACTTGGCCTAATGGGTCCACATGTACTAGTCACTAGAGTGCGGGGAACAACGATAGAGGCTAACTGGAACTGATTGCATCTTCATGCATCAATTTAGGCACCTCCTAGACTAATCCCTACAATTTAGGACCCACTGGGAGTGTCGGCACCAACCTCCTTTAGTTTTTTGCAGTTGTTAACTAGTTAAGCTTAGTTATGCTTCAGTTACATTCAATTAGATATCCTCCAGTTTAGTTAGCAACAGTTATGCGTGCCTGCATGTGGGAAGGCGCTAGTTCTCACCTACTTCTCACCTACCATTGTATCCAGACTGGTTTTATTGATTCTAACTGATTGAGAGACTGGATTAGACATCTGGAGTTATCTTGTTGAACTTTTATAGTGATTTAGACACTTCTAGTTATCCATACAGTCATATTGAGTTAGTAGTTTCAAATTAATCTCTCATGATTCAGATTCTCCTTTATGTATTACCATTGTATACCACTGGGATGTAATGAATTTTATACTATAATTATACTGAGCTATACTTGTCTGTTTACTGTGATATTTGTTTTCTTCAATGTGTATTATTCATTCCATTACACTGCATAATAATTCAATCTAATTGCACTCATTTCCTTAAGATCTAAAGGAACAATAATTGTAACATGGTATCAGATCCATATCAAGAAAGCTTCAAGTCTTTCTATTATCCATTGTACACCAGAAGCAACTGAGGTTCCACAGAAGTCCCACAAATATTTCCTTGCTTCCTCTGGATTTATTCAGAGTGGCGGTGCAGGCATGACAGACCTAACATGACAGCCTTCCCTCGATTGAGAGGGAAGGATTGATTCTAACATAGTGTGAATGGTTTTGGTTTTGCAGTGATTTATCTACAGGTGATACGTAGCTTGATTAAAGATATTGTCTGATAAGAAGGAGAATTATGGATTCTCGACCTTCTACACCCCTGATCCTAACACCCTTCAAATATGTTGATTTGAGGGAAAATATGCAAGTTTCCTTGCACAAGCAGGGCTTGTTCAAGATGATAATGGGAAGGGAGGATGAGTCCCATCATCTAGTAGAGAAAAATAAGTTTATGAACCTGGATGAATATTTTGGATTTCTATGTACTCATGATATCCAGAGACCTCCTCTTTCACCTTGAAGGTTTCAGGATACCCAAGTAAGCTTGGGAGAATCTTGAAGTCTTGTTTAGCAAGAAAGATGAGCTTTGGGGACACTTTTTGGAGAAAAATTTAATAGCCTTACATCCCAGCAGTTTCGAGACCATACAACAATTCTTTAACACATTCAAGTCTGTTTCACTTTAATGTAGATGGTTTGGAGTAGAAATAAAGGATGAACATCATGTGCTCTGCATACTCAACAAACTAGGTACTGAGTATTCTGTATTTGTATATATATATTCCATTTTGGGAGAGATTCCATTCCCAATTGGAATATTCCCTCACTTGATATCTTTTTTGAATCCTTAATACATGAGCAAGAGAGTCCTCCAGGCTTCCAAAAACCAAGCTCTCCTAGTGATAGACTCTAACAAAGCACAAGCTAAAGTGAGACCTAAGTGGAAGGAGCCTAAAGCATCTGATTCGAATCCTTAATAGAATCAGAAGAATTCTAAAGGAAATTTGGTCTATAAGAAGAAGAAAAATTTTGAAAAGAAAATGTGTCCCTATTGTATGAGGGGTTTTCATCTAGAAGACTCGTGCATGAAGAAGACCCCCTACCAGTTGAAAACTCTCCTTATACAAAAAAATATTTCCCTTCCATAATGTGCTGACATGTCTAATGATGGAGAGAAGACTGAATAACATGAGAGATTCCATTTCTTTAAGGCAGGTCTCACTCCATTGAAGGCTTACTTTATAGATTTTGGAGCATCCAACCACATGGTTTCCTCCAGAAAATCCTTTGCCACTTTTACTTTATCAAGAGGACCTAGAAGTCATATGGGAGATGACTCTAAAATCCCAACTATTGAGAAAGGTTAAGATAAAATGTAGCATGCAGAGTTCAAGAATGGACTCTATGTGCCCTCTCCTATAGCAAAGCAATTTGTTGAAGATGAAGAAGAAGTAGAATCTTCCACACAATCATTTTGAATTGAAGAAAGTCTCATTGAAGTGACTACTTCTCCTGCTACTCCGTAGGTTTATGAGATATCTGATATCTCACATTCTCATATGGATGATCAAGAAGAAGAAATTTGAATCTCTGTTATTGAAGAAAAAATCTCCTTCCATTCTATGCAAAAATTCTCCAGTGATTCTTCTATTTTAAATTATGTGCATAGTTTACCGGTGATTGTTTCAGGAAATGAAGAGGAATTTGATTTCTCTATATCTAATGATGTTTCTGGTGTGCAGATAAGTAATACCATGGATATTTTGGAAATAATATCATATTGTAGGAGTGATCCATTCGCTCTCATTGATCCAAATCTTCCAACAAATTCCTACATGATTGCATCCACTAATACTTAGAATTTTGAAGAAGGAAAAAATTGTGCATCTACCATCTTGGCAGAGCACACTCTTGGATATGATATGAAACTATTTGGATCTGATATATATTATTTGGATCTGATATGAAATTATTTGGTTCATTTTTTAAGTTTCAATATCATTTAGTCATGCTTGTAGCTGGTCTCATCAATTTTGGTGTGATAATTGCAAGTACCGCAAGTCTCCTTCAAACTTGTTGTTGGGGATTTGATGTTAGTTTCCTCTTATAAATTTTATGATATTTTATTTTTTGAACCATTGGTTATTTTTGAATCTATATAATATTATGTAGCTCAAGCATTCACTCTCCACAGTCACATGGCTTCTCTACCTACCTATTTGATCACATGCTCATCTCCTCACAGAACTAGTAAAGACGAAGACATTTTGCATTCGCCTGGACAATTGTTCCTAACACTTAGTGATCCGGTGGATTATTCATCTTCAAAATTACACTAATCCAACATGGTACAATAGATATTAATCTATGGTTGAAAGAACATAACATATGCTAAACATAGTGTGCGGCTAGCCTTAAGGGCCGTGCGGTGTGACAGAACATCGTGCAGCTTGTGGGGGCCACGCAGCTTGCGCAGTATGGGCCGCGCAGTTTGTGCACTGTCAAGAGGAACATCGCCTGGTTCATGAAGAGCCGTGCGGTCACGTTTGCTACAAAATTTATGGCTGCTGCGATGATGCAACGTTTTGGATGCTGTGATGTTGCGACATTGTGGATGCTGCAACATTTGTGAAGTGTTGGTGACATCAAACAGTTACGTTACATGTGGCATAGCCCGGTTGCAAGTTATTGTAACGTGTTGTGAGTCAACACATGTGCATGGAGTTAGTTGCAACGTTTCGGGGATATGGAACGTCGTGGTAACATAATGCTTGTGCAGCGATTTGGCGGGATTGCATGGTTCAGTTAGCATATGATTGTGATGATAATAAAGAAGATAACAACTATGATGATAAAGACAAGTCGAACCCGTTACTTATCTGAAACATTAAATAGAGGATCGTTGGCCACATTAGAGGACAGAGGAAGCGATTTAGATTGTGTTAGAGAACAGAGCTTCATTTTTCTGTTATGAGAAGCTTGGGGAGTTGTTGTGAAGTGCGCAGATGCTGTTTCTTTTGAAGTCAACATTCTCTGTTATAATTTAGCTTTATTTGCCTTTCGAAGGCTAATTGTAATTTCTAGAAGAGAGGTCTTAAATACTTTGTACAACATTCTATTTATAGTTGCTGAAGTTGATTCCAGAACCATTTTTGTACCATCTTAAAGAGATTAATTGGATCGGTACCCATTGGAGAGGGACCCGGAGATGTAGCCCAGTGGAGGGGGTGAACTCTGTTATCAACTTTTGTTTTGTGGCTCTCTGATTCTATGTTTGTTTTTCCCACGTCTGTTTATCAGTTTTTCTTTTCATTTCTATTTTAAGCATTTAATTTCTGTTAATGCTGGTTCATGAATTAAGCAAACTAGAAAACGCATTCTTTACATAAAATTTTAATGCACTCAAGTTGAGGTTCGACGGATCATATTATGGTATCAGAGCAGGTTAACTGCTTGTGCAGTTTGTGAATTCTTACCAGGTCCAAATCAAAGCATGGTTAAGGAGAATTAATTGAAGGAGATCCTGAGATTGGCTTGAGGAGAACATTCTCAAGAACCATTTCTTCTGCACGAGGGGAAGAAGAAGGACATACATAACGGGAAAAAATTGTTATTTCAAAAACTGATTTTCTGGAGGCTTTTACGAGCATGAAATCCATGATGGAAATTCTACTCAATGAGCGAGCAGAAAGGAAGAAGAAAGAAGAAGGATCTTCATCCAAAGGTGCAGAAGGGAAGAAGGAAGAAAAGGGTAAAGGAGTAGGAGGTGATGGTGATCCTCCTAAAACTAACCAAACTTTCTCTTCTTCTCATATCTCTCATTCAAATAATGCAAGTCCTAATATGCCTTATTTCAAATTGGATGTGAAATTTGAATTGCCAATTTATAATGGAGATTTAGATGCTGAAAAGTTAGACAATTGGATCAAGCATCTTGAAGTATATTGCAGGGTGCAGGGCATTAATGATGACCCTTCCAGGATTCAATTGGCCACTTTGAGGATGAGTGGTATGGCTCTTACTTGGTGGGAGAGAAAGATTCAACAAGATCTTCGAAATAATGGTAAAATTATTTCAGTTTGGAATGAATTCATTGAAGTATTAAGGAAGCAATTTTATCCTTTAGGACATATTCAACAATTAACCATGAGTTGGCAAATGTTTAGGCAAGCTAAGGGACAAAATATCAAGATTATACTCATGAATTCAGAAAGAGGGCTATTGCATTGAATGTTTCATTAGATACACAGGAAAATATTCTTAAGTAAATTGGTGGCATGCATTATTATTTGAAGCCTACTTTGTTGATGTTTAACCCTAGTAATTTGGATGATGTATGTGTTCAAGATACACATTTAGAAGCCAGGGGTAAGCATGCTAATGATACTTCTGTGAAGAAATACTTTAAATTTGACAGCAAGTCGAAAGGTAAAGATCAAAGGAAAAACAAGATGGCTACTGTTAAGAAAGAGGGTGAAAAGCCTACATGTTCGCATTGTCAGAAGGGACATGATTTCTCTAAGTGTTGGAAACTTCATCCGGATTTAAGGCCAAAGAAGTGCGGAGGAAACAAAGATAAAGGAAAAGCAAAAGCTACTGCAGCAGTTATTCAAGACTTGGGATCCGACTCAGGTGATGAAACAAAGGTTACAACTGTCGGAATCCAGGGTAAGAATAAAAGTATCTCACTTCCCATCGATGCAAAATCAAGTTCTAGTGCAAGTACAAATTTTCCATCTACTTCTAAGAAAAATGATAAAAATAGAAGTGCATTGTTTCATTTTCGTGTCATTGCAAATCACACAAAGATTGATACATTGTTTGATAGTGGTTCACAACTAAATCTGATATCAGAAGAAGTGGTTAATAAATTGCATTTAGTTACGATGCCTCATGAAAAACCCTATCCTCTTGGTTGGGTTACTGATGATACACGATTGCAAGTTACAAAGAAATGTGTTTTGAAATTTGCAATCACTGAAAATTTTATGGATGAGGTAGAAATAGATGTAGTACCACTTGATATTTGTGGAATAGTACTTGGGAGTCCATATTTTTATGACCGGAAAGTAGTCTTTTATAAAGAGCAGAATAAGTATCATATTTTTAAAGATGGTGTGGAATATATTGTACGAGCACATAAGATAAGAACAAACCTACCAATACTTTCTGCAAGACAAATGAAGAGGCTGGTAAATGCTAGTAAGAATTTTGTGTTAATGATGGTTAAGATGAAAAATGATGAGATCTCTAAATATTTTGAGGGATGTAATCCTAAACATAAATCTGAACTAATTAAAATCATTTCTGAGTATGATGATTTGTTTCAAGATCCGAAGGGGTTACCACCAAAGAGAGATATTCAGCATGAGATACATTTGTAGCAGGATGTGCCACTCCCGAACATAGCCATGTACTGGATGTCTGTAATGCAGAACGAGGAAATCAAGAAGCAGGTTCAGGAGCTGAGTGAGAAAGGGGTCATCCGGCCAAGTACTTCTCCTTGTGGCTCTCCTATAGTCTTGGTTCCGAAGAAGGATGGGTCTTGGAGGATGTGCATCGACTATAGGTCCCTTAACAAAATCACCATTAAAAACATGTATCCTCTTCCTCGTATTGATGATTTACTTGATCAGTTGAAACATGCAACTTACTTTACAAAATTGGATCTGCGTAGTGGGTATCATCAAATCCGGGTTGCTGAAAATGATGCCTGGAAAACAACGTTTAAAACAAAACAGGGTTTGTATGGATGGCTTGTGATGCCTTTCGGACTCTGTAATGCACCTGCTACTTTCATGCGGGTCATGAATGATGTCTTTCGACCATTCATTGATGATTTTGTAATTGTATATCTGGATGATATCCTATTGTTTAGCAAAACTTGGGAAGAGCATATTGTACATGTGAAAAAAAATTTAGATGTACTGAGGAAGGAGAAGCTTTATGTAAAAATGTCTAAATGTGAGTTTGCTAAAACTTCTTTAGTATATCTAGGCCATATTATTGGTGGAGGCCACCTACGAGTGGACCCAGCCAAGGTTGTTGTCATTGTAAACTGGCCATGGCCTAACACCGTTATTGAAATCATAATTTTTATGGGTGCGGTTCAGTATTGGAGGAAATTCATTTCTAGATTTTCTTCCATTACTGCACCATTACATGCGTTGACAAGCGCCAAAGAGATTTTCTAGTGGGGAGGCAAGCATCAGAGAGCCTTCGACACTTTGAAGGAAAGGATTAGCATAGCACCAGTTCTGACATTGCCAGATTTGCAGCAGCCATTTGAGATCGAGACCGATGGCAGCGGGTTTGCCATGGGAGCCGTTTTGATGCAAGGAGGAAGCCAGTCTGTTACCATTCAGAAACGTTCTCTACTGCGGTAAGTAACTATCCGACTTATGACAAAGAATTATCTGCTTTAGTACAGAGTGTGAAGAAGTGGAAACATTATATAATGGGAAAAGAAACAGTCATACATACTGATCACCAACCACTTCAATCTTTACAATCTCAAACTAAAGTACAACAAAGTAGGCATTTAAGATGGATTGGATTCTTGCAACAGTTTCATTTTGTAATTAAATACAAAAATGGAATTCATAATAAGGTAGTAGACATGTTATCGAGGCCACCTACCAATGCTTCAATCATTCTTCAAAACAGTTCATTAACACATGAAAGTTATATTGAACAGTATGCAGAAGATGAAGATTTTAAGAAAGTATATGCATCACCGATACATGGTAAACAGGAAGAGAACTATTATGTGCATAATCAACTCCTGTATCATCTCGGTAAGCTCTGTATTCCAGAGAAAGAAAGAGTGCATGTGATATGAGAAGCACATAGTTCATTGATTGCAGGACATTTTGGTGTAAGTAAAACATTGACAAAATTGCAAAATCACTGTTATTGGCCTCAGATGCAAGAAACTATAGCTAAATATATACGAGGATGTGTTATGTGTGCAACAAGTAAGCCTAGCAATAGGAA
Source organism: Pseudotsuga menziesii (assembly GCA_001517045.1). NCBI lineage: Eukaryota > Viridiplantae > Streptophyta > Pinopsida > Pinales > Pinaceae > Pseudotsuga > Pseudotsuga menziesii. Next base: position 221,659 of record LPNX010979677.1, on the reverse strand, counting down.
ATTGGGTTTGTACACACCTCTTCCAGTTTCTTCTTGTCCTTGGGAAAGTATTTCTATGGACTTTGTAGGAGGACTACCTATGTCTAGAAAAGGGCATGATTACCTATATGTTGTTGTGGACAGATTCAGCAAAATGTGTATCTTAATGCCATGTAACAAACAGATCACTGCTGAACAAACAGCTCATCTATTCTTTCAGAATGTTTGGGTACATTTTGGGCTACCCATGTCTATTGTATCTGATCAGGATTCCCGGTTCTTGGGAGAATTCTGGTCAACTTTATGGGAGCTTATGGATACCAAACTTAAGAAAAGTACATCTTTTCATCCATAGACCGATGGGAAAACAGAGGTAGTAAACAAAACTGTGGTTCAGCTGCTTCGAGGATATTGTAGTAAACATCCTAAACTTTGGGATGAGCAGTTACAGTATATACAACATGCTTACAATCATGCAGTTCATTCTTCCACGAAAAAATCTCCTTTTGAAACTTGTTTTGGTTATCTGCCAAAAACACCGATGGACTTCTCTTTTGGCAAAGATGCAGTGGATGGACATCATGGTGCAGATAAAGCTCTAAGATTCATTTAAAGAATCCAAGCGGTACAGCAGGTAGTTCAGGAAAAGTTGGAGAAGAGCCAGGCAAAGTACAAAGCCAGGCATGACAAGCATCGAGTTGATCATCAATTCCAGGTTGGTGACAGAGTTTGGTTACATATCACCAAAGAAAGAATGAAAGGTGAAGGTAAAAAGCTTAAGCCTATCAGGTATGGTCCTTTTGAGATCTTGGAAAAGATCAGTACCAATGCTTTTCGCTTGAAGTTACCTCCATACATGCAAATCTATTCAGTTGTCAATGTTGAGAATCTTAAATTGTATGAGCCTCCTATGATCATGGATGAGGAAACTAACATACAGATTCCTTCAGTTGATGATATGGAACCTAAATACATGAAAGAGTTGCAGGATGATGTTATTCTTGACAGAAATATAAGGGCTTCGCGATGGGGGCTTGTTGAGTACCTTCGTGTGGGACCTAAAGGCATTCATCCTAGCAAGGCAAGATGGATGAAGATTGGAAAAGTGAGGGAACTGTACCCTCACTTACCTACATAGTGACTCAATCTTTTGGTGGTCCAAAATATCTCCAATAGGGAGGAATGATCGGGTGGATTATTCATCTTCAAAATTACACTGATCCAACATGGTACAATAGCTATTAATCTATGGTTCAAAGAACATAACATATGCTAAACATAGTGTGCGACTAGCCTTAAGGGCTGCGTGGTGCGATAGAACATCGCGCAGCTTGCATGGGCCACGCAGCTTGCACAGCTTGTGGGGGCCACGTAGCTTGGGCAGTATGGGCCGCGCAGTTTGTGCACCATCAAGAGGAACATCGCCTGGTTCATGAAGAGCCGTGTGGTCACGTTTACTACGACATTTATGGCTGCTGTGATGCTGCGATGCTGCGGCATTTTGGATACTGCGATGCTGCTGCGATGCTGCGACGTTGTGGATGCTGCGACATTTGTGAAGTGGTGGTGACATCAAACGATTACGTTACATGTGGCATATCCCAGTTGCAGGTTATTGTAACGTGTTGTGAGTCAACACATGTGCGTGGAGTTAATTGCAATGTTTCGGAAATATGGAACATCGTGGTAACATAACTCTTGTGCAGCGATTTGGCGGGATTGTATGGTTCAGTTAGCATATGATTGTAACAATAATAAAGAAGATAACAGCTGTGATGATAAAGACGAGTCGAACCCATTACTTATTTGAAACGTTAAATAGAGGATCTCTGGCCACATTAGAGGATAGAGGAAGCGATTCAGATTGTGTTAGAGCACAGAGCTTCATTTTTCTGTTATGAGAAGCTTGGGGAGTTGCTGTGAAGTGCGTAGATGTTGTTTCTTTTGAAGTCGACATTCTCTGTTATAATTTAGCTTTCTTTGCCTTTCGAAGGCTAATTGTAATTTCCAGAAGAGAGGTCTTAAATACTTTGTACAGCATTCTGTTTACAGTTGCTGAAGTTGATTCTAGAACCATTTTTGTACCATCTTAAAGAGATTAATTGGATCGATACCCATTGGAGAGGGACCCAGATACGTAGCCCAGTGGAGGGGGTGAACTTCGTTATCAACTTCTATTTTGTGGCTCTCTGATTCTGTGTTTGTTTTTCCCACGTCTGTTTATCAGTTTTGCTTTTCATTTCTGTTTTAAGCATTTAATTTCTGTTAATGCTGGTTCATGAATTAAGCAAACTGGAAAATGCATTCTTTACATAAACTTTTAATGCACTCAAGTTGAGGTCCGACGGATCACTTAGGGTTTATTTTACCTCACATGGTTCGATGCTAAAGGCTTCGATATATCATTTTCTTGGGTGTTCCTCATATGGTTTGAATTCTCAAACCCTTTTTCTCTCTCATCTGTTGATTTCAGTTGCTCTACATGGGTCCAAATTTCATCTTCCAGCTGTCTATATTTCTGATTCAGTTGAGCATATTATTCTTCTTCCAAAGAGGAAAATTCCTCCATACATAGACATTAGTTTGGATAGGTTCGCATGCACAGATTTAGGATGCTGTTGCATAGAAGAACCATACTACTACATAGATCTAAAATTTGCAGCAGAGTTTTTGCAAGTTATTTTCCAAGGAGGAAAATTCTTTCTTCTCTTCTAAAAATAGCTTGTATTTCCTATTCTTTCTTATTTTGAAAGGGGGAGGTTCCCATGAGGTTTTCCCCTATTTCCTTAGTTTATTAAGCAACATTTTTTAGCTTTTATATTTGTATATGGGTGACTTTTGGCCTTGTTTCCATGACTCGCAGTTGTCCAAGTTAGGATTCATGGGGGTTGTTAGGATTTATAATCCTCCCTTCTCCAAACTGTATATTAGATTATATTTTCCTAACTTAGGAGTCGTTTAGTTATTATTGGGTCCACTAGTACCATTGGGTCCACTTTTCCTAATGGGGCCACATGTGCTAGTCACTAGAGTGTGGGGAACACCAATAGAGGCTAACTAGAATTGACTGCATCTTCATGCATCAGTTTAGGCACCTCCTATACCAATACCTACAATTTATTACCCACTGGGATTGTCGGAAACAACCTCCTTCGGTTGTTGGAAGTTGGTAACTAGTTAAGCTTAGTTATGCTTCTATTACATTCAGTTAGATAAGTTTAATTAGTGCCAGTTATGCATGGCTGCATGTGGGAAGGTGCCAGTTCTCACCTACATCTCATGTACCACTGCATTTAGACTAGTTTGATTGATTGTAATTGATTGAGAGACTGGATTAGACATATGGAGTTAGCCATTTGAACTTCGATAGTGATTTAGACACTTCTAGTTAGCCATGTAGTCATATTGAGTTGGTAGATTCAAATTCATCTCTCATGATTCGAATTCTCCTTTATGTATTACCATTGTATACTACTGGGATGTAATGACATTTATACTGTAATTATACTGAGCAATACTTGTATGTTTCCAGTGAGATTTTTTTTGTTTAGTGTGTATTATTCATTCATTTACACTGCATAATAATTCAATCTAATTTCACTCATTTCCTGAAGATCTAATGGCACAATAATTCTAATAATGGGGAGTGCTCCAAGGATGACCTATCATCAATGAGGGCGCCTGTGTTGACAAAATAATCAAACTAGAGTGACTCAACTATAAGGATGATCAAAGTGGAGTGCCTCAACTATGAGTAAATGAGCTAGAATCACCTAATAGACCAAAATTGATCAGTATAGCCTAAGTTAGAACACATGACATAAGTACAAGACAAATAAAAATGTCACCTAGGTGCATGACTATGGTACTAAGGTGTATTATTGATCTAACAAGTTTCAAATCTTCTATGAGTAGGATAATCAATTTTACCAATGTTCTCTAGTTTATATGTCATGGATTTTTTTTCAACTTTGATCGCTTCGTCAAAAAGTCTCTACTAGAGTGGTTTTCCCATCCTATTTTACAAACATGCCTAGATAATTAGGCAAGGAAGAGGCATAATTATCAATAATAATATCATATAGGGATTGTGAAGTAGTTGGTATCTTGTTTTTAGGGTTAAGAAGAGATGTTTCAAACATTTAATCCTTTCTTTATTTCCCATTTTAATTTTAGCTAACAGCAAGGCTAATACAACTAAGGTTTTATCTTCAGCAAACTTATATAGGAAATCTTGATTGAAATTTGTTAAACTCATAATAGAACCCCAAGTGAGGGAACAATACCTTGTTGATGCTTTCCCTTTGAATATAAGAGGAAATAGATGACATACAACATCTTCATGTTGTACGTTCATAATTTGGACGACTAAAATGAAGTTGTTAACATGGTTTTCAACAGGTTCTCGATTGTCAGTGTTAAACTTAGGTAAAATCTTGTCATGATGTTTTGGTAAATTATGTTGATGCCCACGGACTGCAATAACACCACCTTCCAACCAAGTTGTATTGTTGTTTGGATTAGCTCCAACCATATTGACTCTCAGAGGTTGATCTTCTGTACTGTTTGATTCTTGATCTAAATTAGATGAGTCCTCATTGTTTGAACTTTGTTAGCTTCTAGTACTTATAGGGGGTAATTATGGAGGAGGTGGTGGTTGATCATCTTCGCCAGAAGTAACTTTATAGAGATGCTTGTATTTTAAAATACTCTTAAAATATTACAAAGATGATAATTAGGGGTTCAAAGTGGTGTTTCAAAAATAATTTCAAGTGTTGGTGATTCTGGCTATAAACGAGACAACTTAGGAAAACCGTGATCTACTAGAAAAATTCCCTACTCGAAATTAATCTCGATTCTTCTAAGGCTATACTGATTTATTCTAGAGTAAAGGGTGGATGGGAAGTATCACAGACAATAATTTACCTAAGGGTTTCAAGAAAAGGAGTTGTAATGGGTTCTATCTGGGTTGTGGTTGCAATACTTATCAGAGTTTGAGTAAGTCGGGATTCTACCTCAAGGGTTGATGGAGGAAAATGGTTAATAGGGGAATTTAAATTTTGTTAATTATCCATTCAATTTAATCATGCCATCCTTATAGAACCATTTGTTGGTCGTATTTTATGTTACCTAGACAAATTAAGTAAAAACAACCCACATCAATTATTAGGATTATAATCCTCACTTGTCCAATTTGGCCAATTCTGCCTAATTTAGGAGTCTTCTTAGTCATTATTGAGTCACTAGTACCATTGGGTCCACTTGGCCTAATGGGGCCACCTGTACTAGTCCCTAGAGTGTGGGGAACACTAATTGAGGATAACTACTATTGACTACACTTGTATGCATCATTTTAGGCGCCTCCTAGACCAATCCCTACAATTTAGGAGCCACTGGAAGTGTCGGCACCAACCTCCTTTAGTTGAGTTCAGTTGGTGACTAGTCAATAATAGTTATGAGTCAGTTACATTCAGTTACATTGAATTACATTTAGTTAGACTAGTTTAACTAATTCTAATTGATTGAGCCACTAATTTAGACAACTAGAGCTAACTAGTTAGGATATGGTAGTGATTTAGACATGTCCAGTTACCCATTCAGTTAGTATGAGTTAACCAATTCAAATTTCCTCTCATGTATTTGAATTGTCTGGTTATTAATACCAGTGTATTACATGGTAAACATCATCCAGATTGTATCCATTTAATTTTTTTATTAATGAAATCATTATACAACTGCAAGCCACTTTTTGCACTATTTCATGTCAATAATGAGTAAATTGTTTGTGAGATCTATTTGTGATATTTTTCTTGGTTCATAGATTCTTCTGAGATCAATTTTTATATGGAATCAGAGCCTCGATGGGACAAGGCATTTATCCTTCTATAGATTTCATGCCGTATCAAAGCAATTTGAGAAAAAACACTTAAAACATTCCAGCTCTGCACCAGAAGCAGAGAGTTTACCACATAATTATTGGGCAAAGGAATTGTTGATCAAGCTTGATTGATTGTCTAAGCCGGGTGTATTGCAAAATCCAAAAGTGCAATTTTTTAGACCTTACTTTGTTTTTTTTGTGTAATTGCATGCACAGCTTCAGATGTATTCGAACTTTATCAGTTCCTCTTCTTACTACATCCACAAGATATTCAAAATGGAAGTTGAAGATGATTGCATCCATAAAAAGATAATATCTCTATAAGGTGTCTATTGGACTTGGTAGAGAGTCTTATGAGAATGAGAATGAATGGATAAATGATGTTGATGGAGCTTTTGGAGCAATATGTCTGGCCCTCTCTCCTAGCTTGCGCTACCTTATTGGTTTTGCTGAATACCCAAAGGATCTCTGGACAAAATTGGATAGAACCTTTGGAAAGCACAATCAAGATCATTATATAACTTTGGAGAGGACACCCATCACCACAAGAGTTATTGATTTAAAAGTATCAGCCTCTACTCTCTCTGATGAAGTTGTTCAAGATGAAGAATATGCAGAATATTCCACACAGTCAATTCAAATTGAAGAAAGTATCCTTGTAGTGACTCCTTCTCCTGCTACTCCAGAAGTTTATGAGATATCTGATATCCAATATTCTCATATGGATGATACACAAGAATACATTTGAATCTCTGATATTGAAGAAAAACTTTGCTGCACTTCGATGCAAACATTCACTAGTGATTCTCCTTTAAATTCTGTGCAAAATTTGCTAGTGATTGCTTCCGAAAGAGAAGAGGAATTCAATTTATCTTCCTCTAATGTTGCTAATGGTATGATGATAAGTAATAATTTGGATATTTTGGAAAAAATATCAGATTTTATGAGTGATCCATTCTCTCTCCTTGACCTATATCTTCCATCAAATTCCTACAGGATTGCATGCACCAATATTCAGAATTTTAAAGAAGGAGAAAACTATGCATCTACCATCTCGGTGGACCACACTTTTGGATCTGATATGAACCTATTTGGATATTATATGAACCTATTTGGATATAATATGATCTTATTTGGATCTTATTTGATATTTTTTGGTTCGAATTTTAAGTTCTAAGAGCCTTCAGTCATGCTTGTAGTTGTCTCATCAATTTTGGTGTGACAAATCAAGTACCACAAGTCTTCTTCAAATTTGTTGTTGGAGATTTGATGTTAGTCTCCTCTTATGAGGTTGTTGATATTGTATTTTGTGATTCATTACTTAATTATTAAGCTATATTATATTATGGAGCTCAATCATTTTCTCTCCACAGTCCCATGGCTTCTCTACCTTTTATCACATGCTGATCTCCTCACAGAACTAGAAAAGAGGAAGACATTTTGCATCTTCCTGGACACTTTCTCCTAGCGCTTGGAGCTGATATTACCTAAAATGGTTTATTGTTCAAGGCTGAAATATATTAGTTTCTTGGTTGTTCCTCAAATGGTTCGAATTCTCAAGCACTTTTTCTCTCTTTTCAGTTGATTTAAGTTGATCTACATGGGTCCAGTTTTCATCCAACAACTATCTATATTTCTGATTTAGTTGAGAATATTATTATTCTTCCAAAGAGGAAGATTAATTCATATATAATCATTTATTTTGGATGGAGAGGTTCCCATGCTAGGCCCCAAGATACCTATGCATAGAAGAACAAGCTTGAATCTTGATTTTACCTGCTTATTTTAAGGGGGGCTATTTTTATCATGAGGTTTTTCCTTATTTCCTTGCTTGTATCAAGAAGTTACTTTTAATTTTAGTTGTAATGGGTGACCTTTGGTCCTAGTTACCAGGGACCACATATTTTCCAAGTTAGCATTCATGGTGGTGTTAGTATTATAATCATCACTTGTTCAATTTGTTCAATTCTACCTAATTTAGGAGTCTTCTTAGTCATTATTGAGTCACTAGTACAATTGGGTCTACTTGGCATAATGGGGCCACCAATGGGGCCACCTATACCAGTCACTAGAGTGTGGGGAGCACTAATTGAGGCTAACTTCCATTTACTGCACTTGCATGCATCAATTTAGGTGGCTCCTAGACCAATTCCTACAATTTAGGAGACACTTGGAGTGCTGACACCAACATACTTCAGTTGAGTTTAGTTGGTGACTAGTCAAACCTATTTATGAGTCAGTTTCATACATTTACATTCAGTTACATCAAGTTACATTCAATTAGACTAGTTTAACTGATTCTAACAGATTGAGCCACTGATTTAGACAATTAGAGCTAACTAGTTAGGCTTTGATGGTGATTTACACATGTCTAATTATCCATTATGTTAGTCCGAGTTAACCAATTTGAATTTCCTATCATGTATTCGAATTATCTGGTTACTAATACCAGTGTATTACATTGTAAACATCATCCATATTATATCCATTTACATTTTATTATTATTAATGAAAGCATTATACAACTACAAGCCATTATTTGCACTGTTTCATGTCAATACTGAGTAAATTGTTTGTGAGATCTATTTGTGAGTTTTTTCTTGGTTCATATATTCTTGTCAGCTCAATTGTTATACTGAGATATTAAGGAAACTTTTGTGTGTGTTTGGTATGGTTGTCTTTCATAGGTTTAAAGGTCAAGTTACCTATAAATTTTTTCTCTCTAAAAAAGAGAGTCTCAAGAGTATTTTGAGAATCTAAAGTTAACTTCTATTGTTTCATAAAATTGCTAATAAAACTATAATTTAACTTTAAAAAGACAAATTAAAAATAAAAATAACTACATACTATTTTAGTAGCTCCTAAACTAAAATACTAGCTTACTATCTAATAGGTTCCTATCTTGGCCAAGTGAAAGTTTGAAATTATTATTGCTATTCAATTAATACAAAGTTTAAAATCATTATATTTACAGATATATCCAAGAGAAATCAAATGATTTATAGGAAATATATAAAAAATAATTAAGCACTAATATAATGAGAGTAACACTAATCATTCTAGATAATGCATAATTGTTGAAATCAAATCATCAATTTAGTGATTCAAAAGATATAAGATCAATATTTCACACATTAACAAATATATTAACATATATGTAATAATAAACTGATAAAAAGGAACTATAAAGTATTTTATATAATAGAAACTAAACTTAATGATAGTACCAATCTATTGCAACGAGATGACATGAATGAAATATCGGCAAATGCTCCAAGTAGATATCACTTACAGACTCATGAGTATTTTTATACAGAACTTTTGAATCTAGTAACTTTAAAAGATTCCAAGTTTTATAATGGTTGTCAGTAACTAGCCTCGTGTGACTTTGCAAACTAAGTATATCTACTCTTTCCACCGCAAGCTTATCGCTAAACTTCTTTCAGATAGAGTGATGACACTTAAAATCTGTCACCACTTTAGCATATTTGAATTGAATAAGCTTGATCCTCATAATTCGGTTCAAGAAGAAACTTATTGTTGGAAATTGAATGACTGATGCTAGAACTTACTCTATGATGCCACTTGAACAAAATCTTTTATGGTCGTGTTGAATCTTCATAACTAATAACGTGAACTAAAAAAAAAAATTCCTTGACCTAGAAACTTCAAGTGTCTTGCAATTGATAGTTACATCCTTAATGGTTTTTCTTTAGTCTTCCACAAAATTCAATTGTTTAGATATTCACTCAAACAACTCAAAAATGAATAGGAATATCGAAACAATAATAGATAATCCTATATGAAACTGCCACCTGTAAAACAATTATGAGTTGGATTAGAAACAATTTCAAATGTGAAATAAATCGAATCAATAAAAACTAATGCTAACAGGATAATCATCCATGCATAATCTAGGATTTTGTAGGTATGTTGATTATTTCTACAAAACAATTAAGGCATGAAGTACGAGAATTACCTGAATTTTGTGAACGTGAACCAAAATGTAAAATATTTCCTATCTTTCATAGGTTTAAAGGTCATGTTACCTATAGAAGTTTTCTCTCTAAAAAAGAGTCGCGGGAGTATTTTGAGAATCTAAAGTTAGCTTCTATTGTTTCATAAAATTTCTAATAAAACTATAATTTAACTTAAAAAATACTTAAAATAAAAATAAAACTAACTACAGACTATTTTAGTAGCTCCTAAACTAAAATACTAGCTAACTATCTAATAGGTTCCTATCTTGGACAAGTGAAAATTTGAAATTATTATTACTATTCAACTAATACAAAGTTTAAAATCGTTATATATATAGATCTATCCAAGAGGAATCAAATGATTTATAGGAAATATATAAAAAATAATTAAACACTAACACAATGAGAGTAAAATTAATCATTATAGATAATGCATAATTGTTGAAATCAAATCATCAATTTAGTGATTCAAAAGATATAAGATCAATATTTCACACATTAACAAATATATGAACATATATGTAATAATAAACTGATAAAAAGGAACAATAAAGTATTTTATATAATAGAAAGTGTTTGTGCCAGAAATTGTTTCCAAGGCCAAAGAAACAAGCCAACACAATCTCAAATAAAACTCAATAAAACAAACTAGATTTAGGGTTTCTGCAATGTTTCTTGGTTGTAAATCAGGTGAACAACAGGGAATACACCCATGAGCTAAACAAGGACTAAATCATAAGCAATTAATGACAAATATGCATAATATAATCAACAAGATCCAACAGAACACATATTGAAGTTCATTCATAAAAGATAAGCATCACCAGCATACAAACATAGACCAACAATGAATTTATCAGTTAAGCAACTAAACAAGCTGAACAATGAAGCCAACACAGAAACTGAAGGGTAAAAAGTGTCATATATTTCATAATTTTGCCATCAAATACATACAAGAGTCATAATACTTAGCTCACAAGTAAGTCGGAAGACCTCCTGAAGTTCTCCCAAAAAATTGAACCCTTCTTCAGTCCCTTTGTCCCTCTTTTATAATTAAAAATAAGTAGTTCTATATTCCATTTATTAGGTCTAAATTGAAACTACCTAGCAGTTACATTAACTAACTTTCAACTAATTGACTAAAAATAGTAAATCGGATTTCTGGCAAATATGGCGAATTTCTGGAAAATAGGTGTCAAAGAAGCTTCCACGGTTCTCAATCCCTGATACCTATGTAAAAAATGAGAGAGGTTTTTGTGAATGGTTATATTATGGACAAAAAAATCTCTTGGGCTTTAAAAATTCATCTCCAATCAATCATAATCTTCCCCGCAATATGAACACTAAAACATGAGAACATTAAATATTTAAAATCCCTGAAAAATAGGCTGCAAAGATTAAACTAAATATTTCAAACCTTGACACCTGTTGCAAAAATGAGAGAGGTTTTTGTATATGAGTATCTTTTGAAAACCAACCTCTTTTTGTTTTCAAAAATTCCTCTCCATCAGCTCGTGGTCTACATTTTACTTCAATAACCCAAAACAGGAAAAACTGAGCAGAATTCTCAGTAATTTTTGCATTCCAAATAAATAGCACTAGCAAAAATTCAATGTTTCCATCGTTCTCCTTTTCTAAGATGTGCTCAGTACATTAAAATTATCTCCAAAGTTCAAATGTGTGCCTGTGCTTAAGTTCTTTGTGTTTTGTCTTATTGATCCAAGAAGCAACTTTGACTCATTATCTATAACCTATTGTTTGATAGGAAACTGTGAGTTGCTTAAATGTGCATTCGGATTATTAGTGATGTTTTCTCCGTCTTTTATCTCTTCATGCATAGGTGACTGAGAAGAACTATTGATGCTCAATGATATTTGGCCAACATATTATGCTTATAGCTTTTAGCAAATTGATAAGAGACCTCAGAATTGTATCCGTCGATCCTCTTGAAAAAATCTAGCCACCCAGCATTTTGGAACAGTTCTGCATATCCTGGGAACTGCTCAATCCAATTCAATTCTGTGAGTTTAGCTCTATCAGTTTTACCACTTTTTCCCATCTGAACTGAATGCTGATACTTTTCAGTACTTTGCCAATGACCTATCAGCTGCTTTTCTTCCTTAAACTTATTAGGTTTCAATAACGAGCTCTCCTCAATATTCCTTGAATGTTCCTTTTTGTTTTCTGATGTAGGCTAGGTTTTATCACAGGTATAAGTGATTTGGGTCATTCAGAATACTCTAGACTCTTCTCTGCAACTGATTATGAAACTTAGTTATCATTCAATCTGTTTATTCAAAGAGCTGAATAATAACACCTATGTATTAGTACCCAAAATTATCCCTTAAATCCTTCTAGTATCCCTTATGAGTAATCTCTGCACAGAAAAAATTTGCATGAATGATCTCAGCTACCAGCTCTTTAGATTAACTGGGGGCTGTTTATCAATTGGATGAGAAGATATATATAAAAGCAAAACAATCTCAAATCTGTTCACTTTCTGCTGCCAGTAATTTTAGCATCAAAATGAGACTAGATCTTCATGTAATCTCAGAAATTCAGCTCCTTCGTTGCACTGTATATAAGTAGCAGACTCATTTGTGAAGTTTAGGCACCATAAAATGTACAGCTCTTCGCCCTATCTTATCCTCAGGCTTTGAAAGGGTAAAGCTCAATAACAAACTGTTGTTTTTTCAACTGGTCACTCACCAACACTTCTAATATACTTATCTCTTTGACATGAAAGTTGTCTCAAGCATTCACTAATGTTCTCGTTAACTAGTTTAGACAAAGCCGAATTTAAGGAGAAAGCCCCAAATTAGGCAGACATTAACCAGTTATCGCGGAATACCTTTTTTATGGGCTGCTGTAGATGCTTAAAATCGTTCCCTGAGCTGTCATATTTTCCACCTTAGATATACAAGTGTCCTTCAGTGTCTAATTTGATTGCAGGTGGCAAAACTAGGAAGCCCTAATTTCCTGTGTAACCGTGAAAACCTCAACTCTGTTCGATAACAGCAATCTCCGATGTTTTGGTAGCTATCATTGCTCCACTAAGTCTTCCATCTTCAAATATGCATGTAAGGAATAACTCACCCCACATCGAACCCAATCCATGCCGCTACCTGTCATGATGAACTGCGTTCTGGCTAATGATGACCACGATCCCTTCTATGACATGAACCCACCTGTTTTCATGATGCTCACTGAAGTAACACATAGCAAAATCTTCAAATCATGTGATTAGTCACTTAGGAACTGAAATCGTGCAAAAATTCAGCTAAAAAATCAAAGAAATTAATAGGCGCGATATTCTTGTAGCGCCCATGTGTTAATTTTGAGCACTTGCGCTACAAGAATAATCTGAAATCACTTTTGGTGCTATTTTAACTGTTTTTTCCACTTTGAATGTAGTTTAGGTGCTAGACTATGCTCTTGGAATATATTTATGACATCTTTAATCAACATAATGACCTTTAAACCCTTCAAAAACTAAAGGAGGAAAAACAATAATAAACCTAAAGGCAAAAAAACTTGAAAATTTCAATAAATACCAAAAATGTCTACAGTAAGTGAAAGGGTAAACTCAAGAAAATAAGCAAACTAGAATGAAAATGACAATCAAACATAAAAAAATGAGAAACAAGTTCCTGACTTAACATCCGGCTCCAGCTGCGGGATGAAGTCCTCCCTGTGAGGCTTCAAGAACCTGTAGACCAGTGCCTTCTGTCTGCTACCCTACCTATATGTCTGCAAAACTTCCATTGGGCTATGGAGTCTTTATTCAATCCTTCACACACTGATATATACAATGAAAATCAAATCTCTTTCTTTGAGGAACCTTCTATTTACTGAATCAAATTGTAATCCCATTTCCAATGTAACCAAGAAAAAATTTGATCAATCCACCAAAATTTGTTTCCAACTCCAAATATATATATATAATCAGAAATATTGGAAAACATGAAGAGAAGAGATTTAACAACTTATACCCACTTTCATAAAATAGTGTCTCTGAAATAACAGATTTATAACCTGGTATTGACTCTAAATAATCTGCTACTGGATCATAAAAACTTCCACAAGTTACCTCTTCCCGCTCTATGAAAAAGACAAGCTGTCCATAATAATATTTTGTTCCATGAATATCAATCAGGCGTTGGCGAAAAAGGACATCAGGATCAGCCTGAATTTTCTCCATAATTTTTTGGATAGTATCATCAACAATGTCAACACTTTGAACCTCCTTTTCCACAGTGTCTTCAAATGAATGACTATTAGGCATTGGCTTTTGCTGTTCAAGCATAATAGACTGAATGCATTCTTGAGTCTGCTGATCAGATTGTGACATATCACACACCTCGCAGATTTCTGGGTCTTTCTTTTCAATTTCATCATCATATTTATTAAAAATTAGAGCATCTTCAATATGATTTTGAACAACAGATTTATCATAACCATGAATATAAGAAACTTCTGAAAAAATGTGAACAGCCTGGCCTTCATCGATTTTAGTATCAAAACCAAAAGGATTAGAAACTAATCTATCACAGAATTCTTGTCTTGGAACCCTAATCTCTTCATCATAACAAGGAGCATTTTGAGAAATTTCGAATGATGATGCTAAAGGTTCATCTTTTCCTTCAATACAAAGCTGATCTTTAACACAATAATGATTTTCAAAAGTTTGTTGAACTAGAGATTGATCTTCAAAAGGATTAATATTCAAATGGTTATTAAGGCTGTTGAAATCATTATGAGAATGTTCCAAACTATCTCTACTGATCTCACCACTTGGATGATCCTCAAACTAACCTAAAACAACAACTTGATTATCATAATGATCATGGCATTCTTCCTTGACAACAATATCTGAAAATGTTACCTTCTCATCTTCAACAAATTCTGAAACTTCAACTTCTTCATGACATGTTTTGAACCCTTGATTGTACTCATCATCATGATTTTTTAAATCAGAAATTGTATTATAAACATCAGCCTGCTCACAACAATCTTTTAAAAAGAGTTCAGCTGAGAATAGATACTTACAATGTTTCTGAAAACATGTGTGGAATTATTTTAGTGAGGAGATGCTAGCAGCGGGAAGAGAAAAATACCAGCCTTGTGCATCTTGATCAAGTGAATACATGAACATATTCATGAGCACATCTTCATGCTGGATATTTAACTGGACCATACAATGATGAAATCTAATGAGGTGATCCGAAGGATTCTCCTCTTTGCTTTCCCTAAACCGTGGAAGACAATCTCCCCAAACATCCATAATAGGTACTGGATTTGGAAAACCTGGAATATCAGAAAAATTGAAAGGTGCAAACCTTCGAGCCAGAATAGCCTCCATGGACATCGGTCTCTGCATCTTGAAATAGTGGAGTCGCCAATCAATTTGTCAAGACAAATTTTGTTTCTTCTTCTCAGAAAGAGAAAGGGGTGACAGTAGTTCAAATTAATTAGGGTTGCATAAAGCTGGGGATGACTGAAACCTTCTAATTCTTCTAGCAGCCATTGTGTCAAATTTGGTGAAAAATAGCCTTAAAGATGTGTTGGTTTAAGTTCACCTCTTAAAACCAGTAAAACTGATAAGTATCACAGAAAAAAAATATGTCTTCAATTTCATCCCCGGCAACGGCGCCAAAGATGTTTGTGCCAGAAATTGTTTCCAAGGCCAAAGAAACAAGCCAACACAATCTCAAATAAAACTCAATAAAACAAACTAGGTTTAGGGTTTCTGCAATGTTTCTTGGTTGTAAATTAGGTGAACAATAGGGAATACACCCATGAGATAAACAAGGACTAAATCATAAGCAATTAATGACAAAGATGCATAATATAATCAACAATATCCAACAGAACACATATTGAAGTTCATTCATAAAAGATAAGCATCACTAGCATACAAACATAGACCAGCAATGAATTTATCAGTTAAGCAACTAAACAAGCTGAACAATGAAGCCAACATAGAAACTGAAGGGTAAAAAGTGTCATATATTTCATAATTTTGCCATCAAATACATACAAGAGTCATAATACTTAGCTCACAAATAAGTCTGAAGACCTCCTGAAGTTCTCCCAAAAAATTGAACCCTTCTTCAGTCCCTTTGTCCCTCTTTTATAATTACAAAGAATTAGTTCTATCTTCCCTTCATTAGGTCGAAATTGAAACTACCTAGTAGTTACATGAACTAACTTTCAACTAATTGACTAAAAATAGTAAATCGGATTTCTGGCAAATATGGTGAATTTCTAGAAAATAGGTGTCAAAGAAGCTTCCGGAATAGGAAGCCCTAATTTTCTGATTTCTTCTGTAGAAATTCCTGTTACTGTTTCTGTGATATCTCTGAAATTACTGATCCTCTGTGTCCAAAATTTCTCACTGAGGTAACCTCGCATGTTCCTAATCCAACACCGTAGGTTTCATCAGAATTGGTTTCTCCATTTGGGATTTATGATCCTTTTCCCACGGTGACCTGTTACAGGACTGTTCATAACAGCTAAGTTGTACGGCATTCCACGTGTCACTGGTTCATCTTCTGAGTCTGACCTTCAGACCACACAAAATAAAGTCCGTTCCCTTTCTGGAACATCTTCAAGAATTTCATTTGGACCTCTGTAGCCCAAGATATTGTAGATCTCCCCAGGTGTCCTGTTTATGGATGATTTCTGGAAGAGGCTGGAACCCTAACTTGGAGAGATCATATCGCCTGGAATATAGAGAATCAGAGACTTCCCTTTGGACACAGTGTGCATCACGATTTTATCTTCGGCCCCTGCAATGTTCCGCTTCTAAGGATTCGCCAATCTCAGAATATAGCGACTGTACCAAAACTTAGCAGTTTTAGCATTTAGGGTTTCTCTAGCTTGGGGTCAAACTAGGGTTTGACTTTCCTGGAGTTTTACCCAACCAAATTTCTTGATCCAGGTCTCTAAACTTCGGTTTTGATGAGGAGAACAATCCTATGCTGGTCTCACTCAAAAATTCCTCTTCTGTAGAAAGCCCTAAGTTCCACATCGAAACTGAAAATGCTAGAAATTGAATTCCGCATCGACAGAAAGATGCACCCTTCAATGGAGAGACATCCTAGCATACTTTTGCTGAAAATATGTGGAGGAAGATCCACAAAATGGGAAGCCCTAGTTCCTGTAGCTGTACAATGTCTTCTTCTCAGGTTAGCTCTGATACCATGTTAGTTTTTCAACATTTAAGCTATCATTATGTTAGGATCTTTTCACTGAGAGAATAACAAGCACAGCAATCACATAAGCACATCACAAGAGACAAGAGACACAAAGATTTTAGGAGGGGAAACCATAAATGGAGAAAACCCCTCAACTTACTCTAAGATATTATCACCACAAGATGTGATCCCAAAATAGTAAGATGACCTCCCAACACAACAGCAGCCTTCTGTCTTCTGTCAAGCCAAAGAATTTCCTTCTCCAAAAGTGCACCACACTTGAGAGAGCAAGTAATGTAATTCACAAGTGATAAATAGAGAGACTCTCACTCTCTATTTATATTCTTCCGTTGACTTGAAGTGCACTCAACCATGTAGGATTAACTTATAATTAATTACTTGAGCCTACACCTTAATTAGTGTATAATAACCCAAGTGCCCCTAAACTGTGGGGACTTACCTAATGACTTGATATGACTTGTTTACATTATTAATCCTCCCGATTGGAACATCGAGGTAAGACAATATGACTCAAATACATAATAGAAACATCCCGAAATAAACATTGGGTTACAATATATAAAATACATATAAGAATACATTCCGAAGTTACATATACATCAACACTCCCTCTTAACTAGGAAGGTATTCTTTCGACACAATTTTCAGCACTGGTCTTCTTCTCTGTATCACTGGATCATGTTCATCTTCAAGTCATCTCTGTCATCAAGTCTTCTTTGTCTTCAAGTCATCTTCATCTTCAAGTCATCTGGATCTAGATCATCTCTCGATCTGGATTATCATAGGACATCATCACAGGATCTAGATCATCACTCGATCTGGATCATCATCACTGAATCTAGATCATCACTCGATCTGGATCATCATCACTGGACTGGTTCTGGATCATCACTCGATCTAGATCATCACTGCTGGATCTGGATCATCACTCGATCTGGATCTCTCGGAGTCATCATAACTGGATCTGAATCATAGCTCGATCTAGATCTCCCCTGGTCATCATTATGTGTGTACTATCTCGTCATAGGAAGTTCTACAGAGCCAACCCTTTTTCATGCTGGTTGTAGGCCTAGCCCACGGTAGGTCTTTGGTAGCCCTTATATCTGACCTACTCGTCAGAATGGCTGGCACTCACATCTGACATGGGAGGAATCTAATCCTTTAGCCATGAACAGAATGGCTCTGCCCTTACATTTGACCTACTTGTCAAAATGGCGGTAGCCCTTACATCTGTCCTACTCGACAGAATGGCTGGCACTCACATCTGACATGGAAGGAACTAAATCCTTTAGCCATGAACAGAATGGAACTGCCCTTCCATCTGACCTGCTCGTCAGAATGGCACAATCCCATCCAATGATGGAAGACTCTCACCCACAATGAGGAGAGATTTCTGCACTTATATCTGACATGGAAGGAAATAAATCCTTTAGCCATGAACAGAATGGCTCTGCCCTTACATCTAACCTGCTCGTCAGAATGGCACAATCCCACCCAATGATGGAAGACTCTCACCCACAATGAGGAGAGATTACTGCACTTACATCTGACATGGAATGAACTAAATCATTTAGCCATGAACAGAATGGCACAGCCCTTACATCTGACCTACTCGTCAGAATGGCTCTCAATCTCAGCACTCATATCTGACATGGAAGGAACTGAATCCTCTCACCATGACAGAATGGCTCAGCCCTTACATCTGACCTGCTCGTCAGAATGGCTATGCATCTCAGCACTGTCTCTGGGAGGAAGCCTCGATCTGGAGAACACAAAGTCTCTCTCTGAAGTACTCAAAATTCATCCTAGCCAATGGCTTCATCAATACATCAGCTATCTGTTCCTCCGTCGCAACATACATGAGCTTCACTGCTCCTCTCTGCACCATATCCCTGATATAGTGATACTTGATCTCGATATGCTTCGACTTGTCATGAAACACTGGATTCTCTGACAACTTCACGCAACTCTGGTTGTCACAATGTATACAAGTAGCATCTAACTGGAGATCAAATATATCAGACAGTAGCTTCTGTAGCCATACTGCCTCACAACTAGCTGAACAAGCTGAGACATACTCTGCTTCAGTTGTACTCAGTGCCACACAGGATTGCTTCCAACTAAACCAAGAGATCACACCTGATCCCATACTAAAGCAACATCCTGAAGTACTCTTCCTGTCGATGGCACTACCTGCCCAATCAGAATCAACATAACCCTCCAGGTTAATATTTTGATTCACATCGTACTTGAGCCCATAATCAATTGTACCCCTACATGCTTTACAACCATCAGGTGAACATGTCTCAATGTGTTCACAGCAAAGCAAATATCTGGTCTCAGGTACATCAAGGACCCAATCATCTGACAATACATCGTAGCATCAACCGACTCTGATGAAGCATCACTCAATAGCTTCATGTTCGATGCCATAGGTGTGGTCATGCAGTCCATCATCCTGAACCTCTTTAGGATCTCTACTGCATACTTCCCTTGTCCAAGGAAGATTCCATCTGTATTCTGCCACACCACCATACCTAGAACAATAGTGCATCGACACATAACAGGGGCATACATTCAACCTTGGATCAAAGGTTGGAATCCACTTTACTCTCAGTAAAGCCTAGAATCATCAGTAATCTTCCCATCCCGTCGTACCATGTCGAACCTCAGGATCTTCTGCAATCACCC
>LPNX010979677.1:156483-187955 GCA_001517045.1 Pseudotsuga menziesii | reverse complement strand
ATGTGTAATGTGGGTGTCTATTCCAAAGAGAGAGAGAGGGTTGGGGAATAGATTGGGGGGTGGGGGCTAAGTGTAGTTTGATGAGTTGGGGAGTAGGAAATAATGGAGAGAGAGGTTTTAGGTGTTAGGAGAGAGACATAGGTGCTAGGGGGATGTGTGTGTGAGAGAGAGAGGAAGGGAGGTTTAGGGGTTTCAATGGGGCGGTGGGTGCTAAGTGATTAGAGATAGAACAATAGGGGGTGTTTAAGGGTTAGAGATAGAGAGAAAGGGTTATGGGTTTAGGGGTGGGGAGGAAGGGACATACATGTGTTAGTGGTAAGGGGGAACATAGGCAAGTGAGAGAGAGAGAGAATGAATGGGGAGGTGGGGTGTTAGGGAGAGAGAGGGGGGGCAGTTAAAGGTAGGGACATGAGGAGGGGGGCTTAGAGGTAGTGAGAGGAGGAGGGGGGGTTAGTAAGATTTAGGGGGAAGAGGGGAGTGGGAGGGGACATAAAATAATTTCAGTACTGGTATAACTTACAAAAAAACTCATTGTAGTAGTTGAAAACACGTGTGCGTTGTGATTCATCAAAACGCGCTCCCGTTGTTATTAATGCGAACACATTACTGTTCATGATAATGAGAACGTGTTTTGTTTAAATTCAAAAATGTATTCCCTCCAAATGATAAGGTCGAGCAACCACCCATGCTTGCATGGAATTATTATGCCTACATGTCTGCTTTAGACTTTGCTTCGGATTCAACATGCCTATGCCTTGGAGTATGATAAACCATGGCTAATTCAACATTATATCAAAATTTTCAATATGCTCGTGTTTATCCATTGGTTACAATATGCTGCACACCTCCATTTTTTATGAAATTTTTGAAACATATATGGTTTTTTTTTGCAGATTCCAAATATGTAAATTTTAACAAGAATACATAATTTTTTCTACTTTTTTCTTATTTATATTCTATCATCACTCAACTCAAAAAACACACTGTTAGTATTTCATCTATATCTCTTTTGTTTCTCAACCATTTAAAAAAAATTGTATGGTGCACTACAGAACACCGACCTCTACATGCTGTACAAGACCCATTTCCAAATAATTGCATTAATACATTCAAATGCTGCACCCACAATTGACATACTGTTTTCGAGGTTTGATCTCTTAGATAATTAAAAAAAATATATATTTTTATTATTGGAAAAATAGTCGTGCATTAGTACTATATGTTCTCTATACGTATACCGGTTTTTGTAAGTTTATTCCATCATTTAGTCACTCAGAGGCTGCACCCACAAAAACATATACCTTATAATTTGTCCCAAAAATAAAAAGTTCCCATTAAAAATTATCTAACTTTAGATTGTTAACAACATTTTAAATAGAAAAAATTATATATTTGTAAATGTCATTCAATTTCCTACATTTCTTGTTTTTTGCTCATTGCAAGATTCATTGTGGAGGTGTCTCGAAAAATCCATGCAAGTTGATGGATGCCTATTTTTTCAGTTTTCTATTTCATCTAATGCGTCAAAAGAGACCCTCATCACCATGCACACACCCATAATGTTGTGATGTAGATATAAAATGGTAGAGTTACGATGGACCTTGAAATTAATCGAGAAGGAATATTGAACAAAACTTGAGAGTAATTAAAATATTTTAACATGCTATGTCAATTTTAATAATGAAATTAGTTAATTGTTACTAGCTTAATTGGATAAAGTGTGAGTCTTGTTAGAAGGGTGAACCAGGTTCAATCTCCTTAGAGGTGTGTTCATTGGGAGGAGACACCCAAAAATCTGGTCATGTTAAGGGTTGGTGTGGCCTAGGCAGGTGTGATCCTCTAGTGATTTTGATGGCTTAGATGCTCCTGGGCTATGGTTTCCTATCCATTAGTTGAAATTCACTAGCGCTGTGTGATGGGCATTTCTAACAAAAAAAAATTCAATGAAATCAAAATGGTAAAAAATTCACAATTTTGATATTATTTATTCTTTAGTAAATCCCTAAATTTAAAAGGCTCTCCGCTACATTTTATATGGGATTTTATATCCTATTAAATTATTTTAATGTTTAGAATTTGTTTTCACAAGAAAAAATCATAACTTTATTATATATAAAAATAAGTTATATTTCTCAAAATCTCATAAACAATATGTATCAAACACTAACTATTACAATAACCTTATCTATGTGATGCAACAAATTTCTTCTTAAAGGCTTGAAAATATCTTTCAAAAATCCTAAGGTCCAAAATATTCTAAAAAATATTCTTTGTAAACAACAAAACATGAATCCCATAATTTATCTAGTCATTTATAACAACAACTAATACAAGTACCGCATTTGTGTGATGCACATTTTGCTTTTAAAAATTGTAGCCTCATAAATATCTTATATAATCCAAAATGGTCCAAACTGTTCTAAAAAAAATACTTTGTATATAGAGAAGAACATGAAACCTTAAAAGGTATATCATTAAGTGTTCTTTCAACCAGAAATGGCATCTACATAGATCATAAGAGAAAGGGGTTATGTAAATAAGTGGAGCTTGATCCCTCTTTGATTTCAGTCAAATGCTATTCTCTGGCTGCCATATGTGTTCCAGGTTTTGAAAGAGAATCAACTTCATTGTTCCATTCTCTGTAGATATGTCTATAACCGATAGTATCCGACTTACCTTGTAGATATTTTATCTCCTCCAACAAACAAACAAGAAAAATACTGTGAAAACACTTCCCTTCCATCATCCAATCAATTACAATCTTAGAGTCACTGAAAATATGGGTCTTCTTTATATTCTTCTCCATAGACTAAATAAGTAAATCTTAAGAGCAAATAATTCAAAGTAGTTATTTGTACCTTTACCTAGGATTGCACTGAACTGAAATATCACCAACTTAGATAAGTATAACACTCCTCTTGCCCCACACAATTTTTCATCAATCTTTACCTCACCATTAAAATAAGACCATAGTATGTTCCGATATATTGGTTCTTCAATCACCTTGAAACTATTATTATTTGACATTATCAGGAAAACATTGTTGAATGGATAGATTGCATCTAACATAGACATGGGGCTGGGTAACTAAATTAGCAAACAAATAATCATTTCTTGAAATCCAAACTTTCCATCAAATAGTAAGAGGAAAACTTTTGTATTGACACAACATTAATAGATGACACCAATTTCAAAGACAAAAACTTACATAAGAGCCTACCCAGGAATATTTAGTATGCAACAATTGTTCTAGATCCTTTAAAACAAATATGAAAAACCTACGTCAGTCAACAAAATCCTAAAAAATTCATTGACAAATATTTGAAATATCCAAAGAGATGAATAGGATCATAAAGTTCTTACAATACTATGGGCATATCACACGACCTATAATAAGCCGACATGAATAACTCCATTTTGTTTGGTATCAAATTTATGATTCCCATGGAATACATTGTACCCAACCTAAAGATTGTTGCGATCACAAAGATGACATATGTTGGTGCTATCGAGCAAAGACTTTCGCAGCTAATATAGTTGGAAGAAGATTGTTTTGTTGCAGGATATAATCAAAAAATTGAGAAGGAATGGAAGAAGGTATGACATGATCACCACATCAAGAACAAGCAATTTCAGGTCGGAGGACTTGTTCTTATGTATGATAGTAAAATTTTCAAGCATCTAGGTAAGATAAAAACACATTAGTTAGGACTGTATATTTCCATGAATATCACTGACGGAGGCACAATGTAATTGAAAAAGTTGGATGGAACACCTATTAAAGGATTGGTAAACACGATTTAGCTAAATCCTTATTAGGGTAGCCACAAATCTGTTGAATGAAAAAAAAGAGAAAAGAAATAAAAGAGAAAAGAAAAGAAAAGAAAAAGACAAAACCTCTTAAAAACTTTGTTTTAACCATAGGAAATCTTCTATCACAAAAGAAAAGACCATTGTAGATTGCTAGTAAGTCACAAATGGAGGAAAATTTTCGCAAAACGAGAAAGAAGGGCGAAGACAATCTATCTATCACAAGAAAATAAATCTGTCAAATGAAGGATATCGGTCACAAGAAACATTGATGTTGTCGCAATATGGGTCTTCTTTATATTCTTCTCCATCACCAAAAGAAGTAAATGTTAAGAGCAAATAATTCAACATAGTTATTTGTACCTTTATCTAGGCTTGCACTAAATTGAAATATGACCAACTTAGATAAGTATAACACTCCTCCTGCCCCACACAAGCTTTCATCAATATTTTCCTCACCATCAAAATAAGACCATAATATGTTCTCGTAAATTGGTTCTTCAATCACCTTGCAACTAGTAAAATATTTGACATTCTCAAGAAAACATTGTTGAATGGATAGATTACATCTAACATAGATTTGGGGTTGGGTAAATAAATTAGCAAACAAATAATCATTTCTTGCAATCCAAACTTTCCATCAAATTGTAAGAGGAAAACTTTTGTATTGACACAACATTGTTAGATGACACTAATTCCAAAGACAAACACTTACATAAGATCCTACCCATGAACATTTAGTATGCAACAATTGCTCTAGATCCTTTAAAACAAATATGGCGAACCTACGTCAGTCAAAAAAATCCTAGAAAATGTGTTGACAAATATTTACAATATCCAAAGAGATGACTAGGATCATAAAGTTTCTACAGTACTATAGGCATATCGCACGACCCATAAGAAGTCAACAGGAAGAATTCCATTTCATCTTGTATCAAAGTTGTGATTCCCATGGAATACATTGTACCCATCCTAAGGATTATTGTGATCATAAAGATGACATATGTTGGTGCTATTGAGCAAATACTTTTGAAGCTAATACAATTGGAAGAAGATCCTTTTGTTGCAAGATATCATTAAAACACTGAGAAGGAATGGAAGAAGGTATGACATGATCACCACATCAAGAACAAGAAATTTCAGGTTGGAGGACTTGTTCTTATGTATGATAGTAAATTTTTCAAGCATTTGGGTAAGCTAAAAACTCATTGTTTAGGACCGTATATTTCCATGCATATCACTGACGGAGGCATAGTGCAATTGCAAAAGTTGGATGGAACACCTATTAAAGGATTACTAAACAGGATTCATCTAAAGCCTTATCAAGGTAGCCACAACTCTGTCGAATGAAAAAAAAAGAGAAAATAAAGAAAAGAGAAAAGAAAAGAAAAGAAAATAAAAAGACAAACCCTCTAAAAAACTTTGTTTTAACCGTATGAAATCTTCTATGACAAAAGAAAAGACTATCACAGATTGCTAGTAGGTCACAAATGGAGGAAAATTGTCGCAAAACAAGAAAGAAGGGAGAAGAAAATCTATCTATCACAAGAAAAGAAATCTGTCAAAGGAAGGATATGGGTTGTAAGAAACATTGATCTTATCGCAATATGGTTCTTAAGTTATATTATTCTCCATAGACAAAATAAGTAAATATTAAGAGAAAATAATTCAACAAAGTTATTCGTACCTTTACCTAGGATTGCATTGAACTAAAATATGACCAACGTAGATAAGTATAACACTCCTCCTGCCCCACACAATCTTTCATCAATATTTTCCTCACAATCAAAATAAGACCATAGTATGTTCCAGTACATTGGTTCTTCAATCTCCTTGCAACTATTAAAATATTTGACATTCTCAGGAAAACATTATTGAATGGATAGATTACATCTAACATAGATCTAGGGTTGGGTAAATAAATTAGCAAACAAATAATCATTTATTTTAATCCAAACTTTCCATCAAATAGTAAGAGAATTTTTTTTGTATCGACACAACATTGGTAGATGACACCAATTCCAAAGACAAAAATTACATAAGAGCCTACCCAGGAAAATTTAGTATGGAACAATTGTTCTAGATCCTCTAAAACAAATATGACGAACCTATGTCATTGAACAAAATCTTGGAAAATGCATTGACAAAGATTTTGAATATCCAAAGAGATGACTAAGATCATAAAGTTCATACAGTACTATGGGAATATCGCACGACCTATAAGAAGTTGACAAGAAGAAATCCATTTTGTCTAGTATCAAAGTTGTGATTCCCATGGAATACATTGTACCCAGCCTAAGGATTGTTGCGATCACAAAGATGACATATGTTGGTTCTGTCGAGCAAAGAATTTCGCAGCTAATATGCTTGGAAGAAGATCGTTTTGCTCCAGGATATCATCAAAACATTGAGAAGGAATGGAAGAAGGTATGACATGATCACCACATCAAGAGCAAGCAATTTCAAGTTGGGGGTCTTGTTCTTATGTATGATAGTAAATTTTTCAAACATCCAGGTAAGATAACAACACATTGGTTAGGACTGTATATTTCCATGCATATCACTGATGGAGGCACAGTGAAATTTTAAAATTTGGATGGAACACCTATTAAAGGATTGGTAAAAAAGATTTAGGTAAAGCCTTATCAAGGTAGGCATAACTCTGTCGAATGAAAAAAAGAGAGAAAAGAAAGAAAATAAAAATACAAACCCCCTGAAAAACTTTGTTTTAACCGTAGGGATCATAATCAATAATGGAAACGATATTTCTGCAAACTTTTTCCCAAATAACATAAAGAGATTCAACAAAATATGCCTCGTATGTAGTTCTCATATCATGAATTAAACCATGAATATTCTTCCCAATTTGATGGAGCACCTTCATATACAAAATAAAATATAATAGGTATGGTGTCTCCATGAGCGAATGGGTCCATAGTCAAAGGAGAGTGGGGAACTAGATCGCACTAACAGTTGAGCGAACCTGGATGGTATGGAGATTTGAACATCGAACCATAGGTGGTGAGATAATGTCCATACATATGGATCAAAAGTCCCATGAAAGCTAATTCCATGGATTTCCAACCAATGAATTATATGCAAGACATAAAAGAAACATATACAAGTGACATAGTATTGGAAACTAGTCAATTTTGATATTTTCCAACTACTGAACTTGAGAGTTGTCGGGTCTTTTGGGAATAAAATGATTGGGTAAATGATTCTATGAATGTCATAAGCTGTATATCACCCTATATATCACCTTAATAATTAGAATGGGAAGGATCTTAATGGAGTGGGAAAGAGCTTTCAGAAGACAAGTCGGAAACTAGTGAAAAAATACTAGTTTTTGGACGAAACTTTGGTGAATTGTTTGGGGTTTCTTCCAAGGAAGGGATGGAGGTTTTAGATTCTGATATATTAGAATGTAAATTAGAAACTAATATATCTAAAATAGAGACACATGATAAAATTTTTTCTTCCTTGCACTCAAATCATGCATGAACTTACCATTTTCTTTCTCCAAAGAGAGCTTGTGCTCCCCTCTTCTTGCAAAATATGGAACATCAATATTGTTATCCTCAAGGAGCTTGGTCATGATGTCCATATTATTTATGAAGAAATAAATGTCATGATGTGAACCTCTGCAATAACCACATGTGTTCTTCTCTCTCTTACTCTTCATCCTTTTGGCTTTTGAATCCTCATCAGTTGAATTGGAGCTTTCTATATCTGAATGCTTCTTCTCCTTCACTCTTTGTTACTTCAAATCCTTGAATTTATTCTTTCCTTTGGCTTGATTTGACACACCATAAGCAAGGTATTGATCCTTGGTGCATTCGATGGTACCCATTTGCACTAACTTGTCTTTCTCTTGAGTCAATGAATCCATGAAGTTTGTTAGCATAGAAATCCTCCAATCATATAGCTGTGAGATTGCTTAAGTGGAATGTAAAAACAAACACAGAATACTGAGGCCCTAGCTTAGAATTGATAGAAAATACCAGATACATTTATTTGTTCTCTATTACACACCATTTCAGCTAAAGCACCAATTCTTTGAACTTGGTGAAGAAGTCCTTGATAGTCTCATTGTGAGTTGGGCTCAGTGAGATCAACTCATATTTGAGTTAATGGCCTCTCATATCATCAGTATTACAAAATAGTGACTCAAGATTGAGATAAAATTCATTGGGTATTCCAAAACTATCTACATGGAAGAAAATTTCTCTCGAAATGTTGAGACAAATCATTCCAAATGCCTCATTAATTCTGTTGAAGTACTTTGGTTTCTCGACAACAGAGTTGGGCTCGACTTCAGTCCCCACGATGACTCTATACAGGCCTTTCGACCTTAGTTTGATCACCATTTTGGACTTCCATTCAAAATAGTTGAATTTGATAAGCAATACATGAGTCTTCTCCATCCTTCTTGCACACTAAGTGACAGAAAATCTATTGTACCTGCGATGCAAACACTCAACTTTTCTAAGGAAAAATTCCTAAACAATAACTCAAACACTCTATATTTTATTTGCAACTCCAAAAATCTCTGATACCATGTGATAATTTCTTCACAGTGAGATATAGGAGCTAATAAACTCTTCACAACCTAATTTATTCACAAAATACGCAAGAAAACAATAAAATTGAGAAAAATAACAAACATAGATTGTGCCAATAACTGATGTTTGTATTAGTGTGCAACTTGTAGTTATGTTTGGTACATATTTATAATACAATGGGGAAAATTTGTTAGCCTTTGGAGGCCATCTGGATCCATACAAGTGTCAGGATAGGATTTGACCTCTAAACCCCCTAGGTGGACAAATAAGCTACCTAACCATACCAAACAACCACAAATCATAGTGTGAAAATGGTTGGAGCATGTTGGATCATAAATGAAGTCATGGGAGAGAACATGGGTGAGTGGGAGGGTCTCTATGAAGCAATAAATTCCCAAAGAGAGTCCAAAACCACTCAATACATGCACTAGAACCCTTGGTCAAACAAGATCCCCGATTTAAGGGATGGGTGTTAGAATTTATAATCCTCCCTTATCCAAACTGTCTATTAGATTATATTTTCCTAAATTAGGATTCATTTAGTTATTATTGGTCCCACTAGTACCAATGGGTCCACTTGGCCTAATGGGTCCACATGTACTAGTCACTAGAGTGTGGGGAACAATGATAGAGGCTAACTGGAACTGATTACATCTTCATGCATCCGTTTAGGCACCTCCTAGACTAATCCCTATAATTTAGGACCCACTGGGAGTGTCAGCACCAACCTCCTTTAGTTGTTTGCAGTTGGTAACTAGTTAAGCTTAGTTATGCTTTAGTTACATTCAGTTAGATATCCTCCAGTTTAGTTAGCGACAGTTATGCGTGCATGCATGTGGGAAGGTGCTAGTTCTCACCTGCTTCTCACCTACCATTGCAGCTAGATTGCTTTGATTGATTGTAATTGATTGAGATTCTGGATTAGACATCTGGAGTTATCTAGTTTAACTTCGATAGTGATTTAGACACTTCTAGTTATCCATATAGTCAGATTGAGTTGGTAGTTTCGAATTCATCTCTCATGATTCAGATTCTCTTTTATGTATTACCATTGTATACCGCTGGGATGCAATGAAATTTATTCTATAATTATACTGAGCAATACTTGGCTGTTTACTGTGAGATTTGTTTTCTTCAATGTGTATTATTCATTCCTTTACACTGCATAATAATTCAATCTAATTGCACTCATTTCCTGAAGATCTAATGGAACAATAATTGTAATATGGTATCAGATCCATATCAAGAAAGATTCAAGTTTGTCTATTATCCATTGTACACCAGAAGTAGCTGGGTTTCCATAGAATTCCCACAAATATTTCCTTGCTTCCTCTGGATTTATTTAGAGTGGTGGTGCAGGCATGACAGACCCTGAGAAATTGTACATGTTGAGAGGGAAGGCTTGATTCTAACATAGTGCGAATGGTTTTGGTTTTGCAGTGATTTATCTACAAGTGATACGTAGCTTGATTAAAGATATTTTCTGATAAGAAGGAGAATTATGGATTCTCGACCTTCTACACCGTGGATCCTAACACCCTTCAAATATGATGATTGGAGGGAAAATATGCAAGTTTCCTTGCACAAGCAGGGCTTGTTTAGGATGATAATGGGAAGGGAGGATGAGTCCCATCATCCAGCAGAGAAAAATAAGTTTATGAACCACTTGGATGAAGCTTTTGGATTTCTATGTACTCACATATCCAGAGACCTCCTCTTTCACCTTGAAGGTTTGAGGACTCCCAAATAAAATTGGGAGAATCTTGAAGTCTTGTTTAGCAAGAAAGATGAGCTTTGGGGACAATTTTTGGAGAACGATTTGATAGCCTTACATCCCAGCAGTTTCGATACCATACAACAATTCTTTACCAAATTCAAGTCGGTTGCACTTTAATGTAGATGGTTTGGAATAGAAAGAAAGGATGAACATCATGTGTTCTCATACTCAAAAAACTAGGCACTGAGTATTCTGTATTTGTATATATATTCCATTTTGGGAGAGATTCCATTCCCAATTGGAATATTCCCTCACTTGATATATTTTTCGAATCCTTAATATAGGAGCAAGAGAAGTTTGTCCAGATGGGAGTTCTCCAGACTTCCAAAAACCAAGCTCTCCTAGTGACAGACTCTAACAAAGCGCAAGCTAAAGGGAGACCTAAGGGAAAGGAGCCTAAAGCATATGATTTGAATCCTTAATAGAATCAAAAGAATTCTGAAGGAGATTTGGTCTCTAAGAAGAAGAAATTTTTTGAAAAGAAAATGTGTCCCTATTGTATGAGGGGTTTTCATCTAGAAGACTCGTGCATGAAGAAGACCCTCTACCAGTTGAAAACTCTACTTGTACAAAACAATATTTCCCTTCCATAATGTGCTAACATGTCTGATGATGGAGAGAATACTGAATAAAATGAGAGATTCCATGTCTTTAAGGCAGGTCTCACTCCGTAGAAGGATTAATTTTTAGATTCTGGAGCATCCAACCACATGGTTTCCTCTAGGGAATCCTTTGCCACTTTCACTCTATTAGGAGGACCTAGAAGTAATATGGAAGATGACTCTAAAATCCAAGATGTTGAGAAAGGTTAATATAAAATGTAGCATGCAGATTTCAAGAATGGACTCTATGTGCCCTCTCCTATAGCAAAGCAATTTGTTGAAGATGAAGAAGAAGCAGAATCTTCCACACAATCAATTCGAATTGAAGAAAGTCTGATTGAAGTGTCTACTTCTCCTGCTACTCCATAGGTTTATGAGATATCTGATATATCATATTCTCATATGGATGATCAAGAAGAAGAAATTTGAATCTATGTTATTGAATAAAAAATCTCCTTCCATTCTATGCAAAAATTCTCCAGTGATTCTTATATTTTAAATTATGTTCATAGTTTACCAGTTATTGTTTCAGGAAATGAAGAGAAATTTGATTTCTCTATATCTAATGATGTTTCTAGTGTGGAGATAAGTAATACCATGGATATTTTGGAAATAATATCATATTTTAGGATTGATCCATTCACTCTCATTGATCCATGTATATTCTAACAAATTCCTACATGATTGCATCCACTAATACTCAAAATTTTGAAGAAGGAAACAATTGTGCATCTACCATCTTGGCGGAGCACACTCTTGGATATGATATGAAACTATTTGGATCTGATATATATTATTTGGATATTATATGAAATTATTTGGTTCAGGTTTTAAGTTTCAATATCATTTAGTCAGGCTTGTAGCTGGTCTCATCAATTTTGGTGTGATAAATCAAGTACCTCAAGTCTCCTTCAAACTTGTTGTTGGGGATTTGATGTTAGTTTCCTCTTATAAATTTTATGATATTTTATTTTTTGAACCATTGGTTATTTTTGAATGTATATAATATTATGTAGCTCAATAATCCACTCTCCACAACCACAGGGCTTCTCTACCTATCTATTTGATCACATGCTCATCTCCTCACAGAACTAGTAAAGATGGAGACATTCTGCATTCGCCTCGACAATTGTTCCTAACAATTAGGGTTGATTTTACCTCACATGGTTCGATGTTCAAGGCTTCAATATATCATTTTATTGGGTGTTCCTCACATGGTTTTAATTCTCAAAATATTTTTCTCTCTCATCTGTTGGTTTCAGTTGCTCTACATGGGTCTAAATTTCATCTAGCAGCTGTCTATATTTCTGATTTAGTTGAGCATATTATTCTTCTTCCAAAGAGGAAAATTCCTCTAGACATAGCAATTAGTTTGGATAGGTTCACATGCATAGATTTAGGATGCTGCTGCATAGAAGAACCATACTACTGCATAGATCTACAAATTTGCAGCAGAGTTTTTGCAAGTTATTTTCTAAGGAGGAAACTTCTTTCTTCTCTTCTAAAAACAACTTGTATTTCCTGTTCTTTCTTATTTTGAAGGGGGGAGGTTCCCATGAGTTTTTCCCCTATTTCCTTAGTTTATTAAGCAACATTTTTTATCTTTTATATTTGTATATGGGTGACTTTTGGACTTGTTTCCACGACTCACAGTTGTCCAAGTTAGGATTCATGGGGGGTGTTAGGATTTATAATCCTCCCTTGTCCAAACTGTATATTAGATTATATTTTCCTAACTTAGGAGTCATTTAGTTATTATTGGGTCCACTAGTACCATTGGTTCCACTTGTCCTAATGGAGCCACATGTGCTAGTCACTAGAGTGTGGGGAACACCAATAGAGGCTAACTAGAATTGACTGCATCTTCATGCATCGGTTTAGGCACATCCTATACCAATACATACAATTTATGATCCACTGGGATTGTCGACAAAAACCTCCTTCAGTCAATGTTGGAAATTGGTAACTAGTTAAGCTTAGTTATGCTTCTATTACATTCAGTTAGATAAGTTTAATTAGCACCAGTTATGCATGGCTGCACGTGGGAAGGTTCCAGTTCTCACCTACATCTCACCTACCACTGCATTCAGACTACTTTGATTGATTGTAACTGATTGAGAGACTGGATTAGACATATGGAGTTAGCCAGTTGAACTTTGATAGTGATTTAGACACTTCTAGTTAGCCATGCAGTCAGATTGAGTTGGTAGATTCAAATTCATCTCTCATGATTCAAATTATCCTTTATGTATTACCATTTTATACTGCTGGGATGTAATGACATTTATACTGTAATTACACTGAGCAATACTTGTATATTTCTAGTGAGATTTTTTTGTTTAGTGTGTATTATTCATTCATTTACATTGCATAATAATTCAATCTAATTTCACTCATTTCCTGAAGATCTAATGGCACAATAATTCTAATAATGGGGAGTTCTCCAAGGATGACCTATCATCAATGAGGGTGAATAAACTATCAGGATGATCAAAGTGGAGTGCCTCAACTATGAGTAAATGAGCTAGAATCACCTAATAGACCAAAATTGATCAGTATAACCTAAGTTAGACCATATGACATAAGTACAAGACAAATTAAAATGTCACCTAGGTGCATGACCATGGTACTAAGGTGTATTATTGATCTAACAAGTTTCAGATCTTCTATGAGTAGGATAATCAATTTTACCAATGTTCTCTGGTTTATATGTCATGGAGTTTTTTTCAACTTTGATCGCTTCGTCAAAAAGTCTCTACTAGAGTGGCTTTCCCATCCTATTTTACAAACATGCCTAGATAATTAGGCAAGGAAGAGGCATAATTATCAATAATAATATCATCTAGGGATTGTGAAGTAGTTGGTATCTTGTTTTTAGGGTTAAGAAGAGATGATTCAAACATTTAATCCTTTCTTTATTTCCCATTTTAATTTGAGCTAACAGCAAGGCTAACACAACTAGGGTCTTATATTCACCAAACTTATCTAGGAAATCTTGGTTGAAATCTGTTAAACTCATAATAGAACCCCAAGTGAGGGAACAATACCTTGTTGATGCTTTCCCTTTGAATATAAGAGGAAATAGATGACATATAACATCTTCATGTTGTACGTTCATAGTTTGGACTGCTAAAATGAAGTTGTTAACATGGTTTTCAACAGGTTCTCAATTGTCAGTGTCAAACTTAGGTAAAATATTGTCATGATGTTTTGGTAAATTATGTTGATGCCTAGGGACTGCAATAACACCACCTTCCAACCAAGTTGTATTGTTGTTTGGATTAGCTCCAACCATATTGACTCTCGGAGGTTGATCTTCTATACTGTTTGATTCCTAATCTGAATTAGATGAATCCTCATTGTTTGAACTTTGTTAGCTTCTAGGACTTGTAGGGAGTGATTATGGAGGAGGTGGTGGTTGATCATATCCACTAGAAGTAACTTTCTAGAGACGCTTGGATTTGAAAATACTATTAAAATATTACCAAGATGATAATTAGGGTTTCAAAGTGGTGTTTCAAAAATAATCTCAAGTGTTGGTGATATTGGCTATAAACGAGATGACTTAGGCACACCGTGATCTACTAGAAAAATTCCAGTTTGACGAGAAAATTCCCTACTCGAAATTAATCTTGATTCTTGTAACGCTATACTGATTTATTCTGGAGTAAAGGGTGGATGGGTAGTATCACGACCAATAATTTACCTAACGGTTTCAAGAAAAGGATTTGTAATGGGTTCTGTCTGGGTTTTGGTTACAATACTTATCAGAGTTTGAGTAAGTTAGTATTCTACCTCAAGGGTTGATGGAGGAAAATGGTTAATAGGGGAATTTAAATTTTGTTAATTATCCATTCATTTTAATCATGCCATCCTTATAGCACCATTTGTTGGTCGTATTTTATGTTAGCTAGACAGATTAAGTAAAAACAATCCACATCAATTGTTAGAATTTTAATCCTCACTTGTCCAATTTGGTCAATTCTGCCTAATT
This sequence comes from Pseudotsuga menziesii, assembly GCA_001517045.1. Taxonomy (NCBI): domain Eukaryota; kingdom Viridiplantae; phylum Streptophyta; class Pinopsida; order Pinales; family Pinaceae; genus Pseudotsuga; species Pseudotsuga menziesii. The sequence goes on along the minus strand of LPNX010979677.1, from coordinate 173,207 downwards.
TAGGAGTCTTCTTAGTCATTATTGAGTCACTAGTACCATTGGGTCCACTTGGCCAAATGGGGCCACCTGTACTAGTCACTAGAGTGTGGGGAACACTAATTGAGGCTAACTAATGTTGACTGCACTTGTATGCATCAGTTTAGGCACCTCCTAGACCAATCCCTACAATTTAGGAGCCACTGGGAGTGTCGGCACCAACCTCCTTTAGCTGAGTTCAGTTGGTGACTAGTCAAGAATAGTTATGAGTCAGTTACATTCAGTTAGACTAGTTTAATTGATTCTAATTGATTGATCCACTAATTTAGACAACTAGAGCTAACTAGTTAGGCTATGGTAGTGATTTAGACATGTCCAGTTATTCATTCAGTTAGTCTGAGTTAACCAATTCAAATTTCCTCTCATGTGTTTGAATTGTCTGGTTATTAATACCAATGTATTACATTGTAAACATCATCCAGATTGTATCCATTTAATTTTTTATTAATGAAAGCACTTTACAACTACAAGCGACTTTTTGCACTGTTTCATGTCAATACTGAGTAAATTGTTTGTGAGATCTATTTGTGAGATTTTTCTTGGTTCATATATTCTTGTGAGATCAATTTTTATATGGTATCAGAGCCTCGATGGGACAAGACATTTATCCTTCTATAGATTTCATGCCATATCAAAGCAATTTGAGAAAAAACACTTAAAAAAATCCACTTTTTCACCAGAAGCAGAGAGTTTACCACATAATTATTGGGCAAAGGAATTGTTGATCAAGCTTGATTGATTGTCTAAGCCGGGTGTGATGCAAACTCCAAAAGTGCAGTTTTTTCGACCTTACTTTGTTTTTTTTTTTGTAATTGCATGTATAGCTTCAGATGTATTCGAACTTTATCAGTTCCTCTTCTTACTTTATCCACAAGATATTCAAAATGGAAGTTGAAGATGATTGCATACATAAAAAGACAAGATCTCTATAAGGTGTCTATTGGACTTGGTAAAGAGTCTTATGAGAATGAGAATGAATGGATAAATGAAATTGATGGAGCTTTTGGAGCAATATGTCTCGCCCTCTTTCCTAGCTTGTGCTACTTTATTGGTTCTACTGAATACCCAAAGGATCTCTGGACAAAATTGGATAGAACCTTTGGAAAGCACAATCAGGATCATTATAGAACTTTGGAGAGCACACCCATCACCACAAGAGTTCTTGATTCAAAATTATTAGCCTCTACTCTCTCTGATGAAGTTTTTCAAGATGAAGAATAAGCAGAATATTCCACACAGTCAATTCAAATTGAAGAAAGTATCCTTGTAGTGACTCGTTCTCCTTCTACTCCGGAAGTTTATGAGATATCTGATATCTCATGTTCTCATATGGATGATACAAAAGAATAAATTTGAATCTCTAATATTGAAGAAAAACTCTGCTGCACTTCTATGCAAACATTCTCTAGTGATTCTCCTTTAAATTCTGTGCAAAATTTGCCAGTGATTGCTCCCGAAAGAAAAGAGGAATTCGATTTATCTCCCTCTAATGTTGCTGATGGTACGATGATAAGTAATAATTTGGATATTTTGGAAAAAATATCAAATTTTAGGAGTGATCCATTCTCTCTCGTTGACCTATATCTTCCATCAAATTCCTACAGGATTGCATGCACCAATATTCAGAATTTTAAAGAAGAAGAAAACTGTGCATCTACCATCTCAGTGGACCACACTTTTGGATCTGATATGAACCTATTTAGATCTGATATGATATTATTTGAATCTGATTTGATATTGTTTGGTTCAAATTTTAAGTTCTAAGAGCCTTCAGTCATGCTTGTAGTTGTCTCATCAATTTTGGTGTGACAAATCAAGTACCACAAGTCTTCTTCAAATTTTTTGTTGGAGATTTGATGTTAGTATCCTCTTATGAGGTTGTTGATATTGTATTTTGTGATTCATTACTTAATTCTGAAGCTATATTATATTATGGAGCTTAATCATTCGCTCTCCACAATCCCATGGCTTCTCTGCCTTTTATCACATGCTCATCTCCTCACAGAACTAGTAAAGAGGAAGACATTTTGCATCTTCTAGACACTTTCTCCTAGCGCTTGGATCTGATATTACCTAAAATGGTTTGTTGTTCAAGGCTGCAATATATTAGTTGCTTGATTGTTCCTCAGATGGTTCAAATTCTCAAGCACTTTTTCTCTCTTTTCAGTTGATTTCAATTGATCTACATGGGTCCAGCTTTCACCCAACAACTATCTATATTTCTGATTTAGTTGAGAATATTATTATTCTTCCAAAGAGGAAGATTAATTCATATATAATCATTTATTTTGGATGGAGAGGTTCCCATGCTAGGCCCCAAGATACCTATGCATAGAAGAACAAGCTTGAATCTTGATTTTACCTGCTTATTTTAAGGGGGGCTATTTTTATCATGAGGTTTTTCCTTATTTCCTTGCTTGTATCAAGAAGTTACTTTTAATTTTAGTTGTAATGGGTGAAATTTGGTCCTAGTTACCAGGGACCACATATTTTCCAAGTTAGCATTCATGGGGGTGTTAGGATTATAATCATCACTTGTCCAATTTGTTCAATTCTACCTAATTTAGGAGTCTTCTTAGTCATTATTGAGTCACTAGTACCATTGGGTCTACTTGGTATAATGGGGCCACCTATACCAGTCACTAGAGTGTGGAGAGCACTAATTGAGGCTAACTTCCATTGACTGCACTTGCATGCATCAATTTAGGTGGCTCCTAGACCAATCCCTACAATTTAGGAGCCACTTGGAGTGCCGACACCAACCTCCTTCAGTTGAGTTCATTTGGTGACTAGTCAAACATATTTATGAGTTAGTTTCATGTAGTTACATCAAGTTACATTCAATTAGACTATTTTAAGTGATTCTAACAGATTGAGCCACTGATTTAGACAATTAGAGCTAACTAATTAAGCTTTGATAGTGATTTAGACATGTCCAATTATCCATTCAGTTAGTATGAGTTAACCAATTTGAATTTCCCATCATGTATTCGAGTTATCTGGCTATTAATACCAGTGTATTACATTGTAAACATCATCCATATTATATACATTTACATTTTTTTTTATTAATGAAAGCATTATACAACTGTAAACCATTTTTTGCACTGTTTCATGTCAATACTGAGTAAATTGTTTGTGAGATCTATTTGTGAGTTTTGTCTTGGTTCATATATTCTTGTCAGCTCAATTTTTATACCCAGATCTTAAGGAAACTTTTTGTGTGTTTGGTATGGTTGTCTTTCATAGGTTTAAAGGTCATGTTACCTATAAAAGTTTTCTCTCTAAAAAAGAGTCTTAAGAGTATTTTGAGAATATAAAGTTAACTTCTATTGTTTCATAAAATTGCTAATAAAACTATAATTTAACTTAAAAAAGACTAAAATTAAAAATAAAACTAACTACAGACTATTTTAGTAGCTCCTAAACTAAAATACTAGCTAACTATCTAATAGGTTCCTATCTTGGCCAAGTGAAAGTTTGAAATTATTATTTCTATTCAACTAATACAAAGTTTAAAATCGTTATATATACAGATATATCCAAGAGGAATCAAATGATTTATAGGAAATATATAAAAAATAATTAAACACTAATATAATGAGAGTAACGCTAATCATTCTAGATAATGCATAATTGTTGAAATCAAATCATCAATTTAGTGATTCAAAAGATAGAAGATCAATATTTCACACTAACAAATATATTAACATATATGTAATAATAAATTGATAAAAAGAAACTATAAAGTATTTTATATAATAGAAAGTAAACTTAATAATAGTACCAATGTATTGCAACGAGATGACATGAATGAAATATCGACAAATGCTCCAAGTAGATATCACTTACACACTCATGAGTATTTTTATACATAACTTTTGAATCTAGTAATATTAAAAGATTCCAAGTTTTGTAATGGTTGTCAGTAACTAACCCCGTGTGACTTTGCAAACTAAGTATATCTACTCTTTCCACCGCAAGCTTATCACTAAACTTCTTTCCTATAGAGTGATGACACTTAAAATCTATCACCACTTTAGCATATTTGAATTGAATAAGCTTGATCCAAATAATTCGGTTCAAGAAGAAACTTGTTGTTGGAAATTGAATGACTGATGCTAGAACTTACTCTATGATGCCACTTGAACAAAATCTTTTATGGTCTTGTTGAATCTTCATAACTAATAACGTGAACTAAAAAAAATTGTCCTTGACCTGGAAACTTCAAGTGTCTTGCAATTGATAGTTACATCCTTAATGGTTTTTCTTTAGTCTTCCACAAAATTCAATTGTTTTGATATTCACTCAAACAACTCAAAAATGAATAGGAATATAGAAACAATCATAGATAATCCTATATGAAACTGCCACCTGTAAAACAATTATGAGTTGGATTAGAAACAATTTCAAATGCGAAATAAATCGAATCAATAAAAACTAATGCTAATAGGATAATCATCCATGCATAATCTAGGATTTTGCAAGTATGTTGATTACTCCTACAAAACAATTAAGGCGTGAAGTACAAGAATTACCTGAATTCTGTGAACGTGAACCAAAATGTAAAATATTTCCTGTCTTTCATAGGTTTAAAGGTCATGTTACCTATAGAAGTTTTCTCTCTAAAAAAAGTCTCAAGAGTATTTTGAGAATCTAAAGTTAGCTTCATATTGTTTCATGAAATTGCTAATAAAACTATAATTTAACTTAAAAAATACTTAAAATAAAAATAAAACTAACTATAAAACTATAATTTAACTTAAAAAATACTTAAAATAAAAATAAAACTAACTACAGACTATTTTAGTAGCTCTTAAACTAAAATACTAGCTAACTATCTAATAGGTTCCTATCTTGGACAAGTGAAAATTTGAAATTATTATTGCTATGCAACCAATACAAAGTTTAAAATCGTAATATATACAAATCTATCCAAGAGGAATCAAATGATTTATAGGAAATATATAAAAAATAATTAAACACTAATATAATGAGAGTAAAATTAATCATTACAGATAATGCATAATTGTTGAAATCAAATCATCAATTTAGTGATTCAAAAGATATAAGATCAATATTTCACACATTAACAAATATGTGAACATATATGTAATAATAAACTGATAAAAAGGAACAATAAAGTATTTTATATAATAGAAAGTAAACTTAATGATAGTACCAATGTATTGCAACGAGATGACATGAATGAAATATCGACAAATTCTCCAAGTAGATATCACTTACAGACTCATGAGTATTTTTATACAGAACTTTTTAATCTAGTAACATTAAAAGATTCCAATTTTTATAATGGTTGTCAGTAACTAACCCCGTATGACTTTGCAAACTAAGTATATCTACTCTTTCTACCACAAGCTTATCGCTAAACTTATTTCCTATAGAGTAATGACACTTAAAATCTGTCACCACTTTAGCATATTTGAATTGAATAAGCTTGATCCACATAATTTGGTTCAAGAAGAAACTTGTTGTTGGAAATTGGGTGACTGATGCTAGAACTTACTCTATGATGCCACTCGAACAAAATCTTTTATGGTCTTGTTGAATATTCATAACTAATAAAGTGAACTAAAAATCCTTTGTCCTTGACCTGGAAACTTCAAGTGTCTTGTAATTGATAGTTACATCCTTAATGGTTTTTCTTTAGTCTTCCACAGAATTCAGTTGTTTCAATATTCACTCAAACAACTCAAAGATTAATAGAAATATAGCAACAATCGTAGATAATATTATATGAAACTACCACGTGTAAAACAATTATGAGTTGGATTAGAAACAATTTCAAATGTGAAATAAATCGAATCAATATAAACTAATGCTAACATGATAATCATCCCTATAGAATCTAGGATTTTCTAGGTATGTTGATTACTGCTACAAAACAATTAAGGCATGAAGTAGGAGAATTACCTTAATTTCGTGAACGTGAACCAAAATGTTAAATATTTATTGTAAGATGATAGATAATAAAAAAAATTAAGAACGAGGATTTGTTTAACCTCTCGAAGAGGAATCTATAAAGACTTGAACTGACACTAATCTTGCTGCTTCTTTCTATTTTTATTTAAGCTTACTTATTTTGTCCCTATTAATTTTTTCCTCCTTCATCAACTTCTTATTCCTTTTGAGTAGTATGTTTTTGGAATCCTTATATTCACATTTCTTTACTTTCATGGTTTCCCACTATTAAAAGATTGTACCTTCAGAAGATATTCTAGTTGCAATAATTTTATTTCTCCTTCCAGAGTTGTCACTGATGTAATTGTTCATGTAAGAGTGATTGAAAGAATCAATGTAAACCTATGGATGTAATTTTGGCCAATAGTACCCTTGAGTCATTATAACCAATATTATTTTGGTGTCCTACTAGTTAAGTTGGCCATGTCAATTAAACAAGTAGGCCTATTTATGTTAGGATAAGTCAAGAGTCAAATATAAATAGGGAGGCACCTCCTTCATTTGTACTCACTTCAGTAAAGAAAGTTTGCAAGAGAGAGAAAAAGAAGTGCACCAGAAAGAAGAGAGAAGCAATTGTATTTGGTTTTACACTGTTTTGGTTGAGTTCTATATTGAGGAAGTTTTGTTGGCTTTTCTCCCCCATGAGGGTTTCCCACAATAAATTTTTTTTCTCTTTTGTGATTGTAATTGTTGTTCTTTAAGTGATCCTACCATCTTAAATTGTTTTAGAATATCATCTAAGAAATAAGAAAACTTAACATGCTACCAAATCCACCCTGAAAGGATACATTGTACAACTAGGGTTTATTGTTCTGAACAATTGCCTCGACAGATAAACCAGAAAATAAGTTCAACTAAACTCACCCTAAAAGGGTGCATCTTTCTGTGAAGGCAGAATTGAATTTTCGAGAAGATTCATTTTTGGGCTCGACACTACTGTCGGGAAGAACTAGGGATTCAAGTTTTTTGAAATTACAACATCAGTCTTAGAAAAAGGAAGATACATTCTATCTCACCTTGGGGAGGAACATATTTTCCTACATGTGATTCCAACTGAAAAATTAGGGTTTTACCATCAAACCCTAGGTCATCGTGAAGAAGGTTATCCAAGAGCACTATTCTCCAAGTAAGTATTGTCTCACCTATTTCCATTTGAGGTTCTCTTTCTATTGAATATGGCAAACAATACCAAGCTAGATGAGAAACATTAGGGTGTTGAGAACTTCAGAGCATGGAAACACCAGATCATGCTCATCCTAGAAAAAAATGATCTAGAAGGATTCATAAAGGAGGAAGTAGTAGAACTTGAGGGAGATGAAGCTAAGGCCAAGTACAAGAAGGATGTGATCAAGGAGAAAAAGAATCATAGCTAACTCCATCAAAGATAACTTGATCTCTCAAGTATCTTCAATGAGAACACCAAAGAAAATGTTTGATTCTGTATCCAACCTATTTGAAAGAAGGAACACCAATAGGTATATGACCTTGAGGAATCAACTCAAAGGTGTGAAGGCTCAAAATTCAGAAACCATGCACTCATAATTCACTAGAGTATCTGAGATAAAGGAGCAATTGGAAGATATTGGAGATATGGTAGAAGATGTAGAAGTTGTAATGACCAATGTAAATTGTCTTCCAAGAGATCGATAATCTTTCATTCGAGGAAATTTCTCCAGAATAAAACTAACCAAGCTTCGACAGTTAGGGGAATAATGTGTTCAAGAAGAAGAAAGAATAGCAGTCAAAGAAGAGAAACTAAATGAAAGTGAAGATCAAGCCCTGGCAGTTCATACCAAAGGCAAGAACAAGAGGAATAATTATGATCATCCTCCCAGGAAAGTACAAGGGTTTAAGAAGAATAATAAGTTCAAGAAATACTTCTCAGGTTATGAATGCTTCACTTGTCACAAGATGGGACACATCTCCATAAATTGTCCCATGAGAGCAGATCAAATCAATAAGAAGAACAAAATATTCCAGGCACATACAACTAAAGACAATGATTAAGAAGAAGAAGAAGAAATTACTAAAGAATATGAAGAATCCTATGAAGAATATGTCTTAATCTCAGTGCTCACAGGTTTAGTATCACTTAGTAATGATTATTAGTTTTTCTTTAGATCTGATTAGACTATCTAGGATCTTTATCTGAAAAAATTGCAAGTACAACAATTTGCATAAGATACAAAAGATACACGGAACCCAAATATTTTCACCATGGAAACCATAAAGGAGAAAACCCCACAAAGTTACTCATAATAGTAAGATGATCAAAAGCAGTAATAAGAAGTATTCAAAATATATCTATCTCTCCTCCTCTGTCTCTCTCTCTCATGCATACTTGAGAGTGTGAGGTGTGTGTAAATGAGGGAGAGTGCATCCCTATTTATACCATTTAAAGTCACTGACGAAACATAAGACTAATGCCCACATGTCTTCCCTAACATGGTCAAATTTTCCCATAGATACTACAAATACACATTACATGATGTTACACTGAGGACTATTTCCTTGACTTACAACGAAAGTTGTACCTCAAGGTCTAGACACAACTAAGACATCCCATAAGGGGGTAAACATATCCCTAGTGGGGGTACAACAACATACAATGATAATATATGCCAGAATATCTTTGGATTGCAAGGCGATAGCCACACCTATCGAATCTTCAAGTTATATTCCATAGGTGTGGCTATCACCTTGCAGTCCAACATTCAGAATCTCTTCAGAATATCCACTGCATACGTCCCTTTACCAAGGAATATTTCATATCCACTCTGCCACGCCTCTATGCCTAAGAAGTAGTGCATCATACCTAGTTCTTTCATCTTGAACTCTGTAGAAAGTATCCTCCTTGCATATGTAATGAGTTCTTCTTCTCCTGTAAAAAATAAGTCATCAACATATAGCAAGAGTATCATAGGTCTTATGTATTCAACATTGAAGTAGAGGACGGAATCCTATTTACTCTTGTTAAATCCAAATCTCATCAGGAATTTTTCCATCTTTTCATACCATGTCCTCAGTGCTTGTTTCAATCCATACAAGGCTTTCTTCAATTTGCACACATGGGTCTTCCTTGTCATGTGTCTCGAATCCTAGTGGTTGTTCCACATACACTTCCTCCTTGACTACACCATTCAAGAAAGCTATCTTGACATCCATCTGGTGTATTTTCCATTTCATAAATGATTCCAAAGAAAGTATGGTCCTAATGGAAGTGTACCCCGCCAGGGGTGCAAATGTCTCTTTATAGTATATGCCTTGATTTTGTGAGAAGCCTCGTGCTATGAACCTTTCCTTGTATTTTTTTATTCTTCCATATGAAACATGCTTGATCTTGTAGATCCACTTTGAATTCACAGCAGACCTCTCCTCCCATCTCAGAACGATCTCGTAGACATCATTCTTCATGATCGACTGATATTCCTTGATCATAGCATGCTTCCATTATTTATTTTTTTCATCCTCTTCATACATGGAAGGTTCTCTATCAATGATGTCACAAAGTAGGGCAAAATAGATATTGTATGTCTTTTCCCTCTTTCTCTCTCTATGTATTCACTTTGGAGCGCCATACCTTTCAACTTCTTGTATGACCTCTGGTGCCCATGTTGGTTTCTTCTTATGGGACTCCTTCTCAAGGAATGCATCTCTACCAGCTCTTGTGGTTTTATCATGTTGTGATATTCAGGTTCTTCTGGAATTGCTTCTCTAATTTCCATATATCGGACTCTCATCTTTTTAGGCTCGTTGAATTCCAGGATAGGAGTCCTCCTAGATCTAAAGTATGCCAAGTATTCATCAAATATTACATCTCTAATGATGTCGATATTCTTGAATCCTGGCAAGTATATTTGGTACTCCTTTGATGTATCATTGTATCCTATGAATATACCCTTCCTCTCAAAAGGATCAAGTTTGGTCCTTTTCTCCTTTTGGATATGTATGTACACCGTGCAACCAAATATTCTTAGATGGATTATTTTTGGTTTCTCTCCTGAGAAAGCTTCTTTAGGAGTCTTGTTGTCAAGTACTCAATGCATAGTACGGTTTTGTACACACATATTATTCTTGTTTCCTTCTCCCAAAGGTGTATAGGAAGATCCTGGTCATTCAACATAGATTTTTCTACCTCCATGATGGTTCATTTATTTTGTTCAGCCACCCCATTCTGCTGAGGATTGTATGGACTGCTCAACTCCTTCTTAATTCTGGTCTCTCTACAGAGTTCCTTGAATTATTTTGAAGTGAACTCTCCACCATTATTTGATCGTAGAGACTTGATATTCTTATAAGAATAGTTATCGACCAAGGCTTTATATTCCTTGAACTTACTGGAAACTTCACTTTTCCCTTTCAATAAATATATCCAAGTCTTACGTGAGAAATCATATATAAAGGAAACATAGCACACATACCAACTTAATGAGTTAGAATACATGGGTCCACATATGTTTGAGTGTACTATCTCCAGTATTCCTTTGGCCTTTTTCTCACTGCTGGGAAATGTATTCTTTGCATTCTTTCCTTGTACACGTCCTTTGCAAATGCCTCCATGATTTTCATGGATCTCTAGCAATCCTGAGACTACTTTTCTTGTCATCAGTAGTGATCTATCATGCACATGTCCAAGCCTTCTATGCCATAGTTCACTTGGTTCAATTGGCTTGTGAACCAATGCTTGTTCATACTGACCCTTTAGCTTGTAGAAGCCTCTGATTTCTTCTCCAATCACTGTTGCATCCTCTATTGTCTTTCCTCCAAGCCACATCAAAACTTGGCCATCAAAAAAAGAAAACCTAATTTCCTTTGCATCAAGTGCATAGATGGAGAGAATATTATTCTTCAATCCTAGAAAATATAGCATATCCTACATATTTAAAGGTTTCCTGGAGTCAATATTTCTCGCAATTACCCATAAGAGATATCTTGGATGAGACTGCATTTGTGTTGCAGGTGCTACCATCTGAGCCTTTCTTTGTCGGGTTGATATCTCGGGCTTTGTTTCATACAAACAAGGTATGAACCTTGGTCAAAATGACAAACACCAACACTATGGGACTATGTCGTAGAATCTCACATAAGGGTAAAATCCTTGTATCTGAATTGAAGGTGTAAAACGAAGTTCTAGGTCTTAAACTTTTGTATTTAAGATTCACCCCATGTCACATCCAACTTGATGCTACTAGTGTTGATGAATGGGTGGAAGTGGAGTAGAACAATTCTCAAGATGCATAAATTGAGGAAAACATGAACCGAAGTGGAGTAGGACTAATCTTAATATGCATAAATTTTGGAAAATATGGACCCTTGGGTTCCTTAACCAAGGAATGTTAGAGCCTAGGAAACAAAGTAATTTTACACAGTGGCACTATATTGGAAGATCAAAAAATTGTTGGGTAAGGTTCTTCTTGACACAAAGGAAGGGTGGAATGAGATGCTTCTAATGATGGACATAATTATAGAACATAGTAAGAGTATCTTGGCCTAGAACTAGAGGATGGATACTAAACTTGATTCTCTCTTCAAGGCAACCATCAATCTTGAATTCACCTCAGTAGACCCTTAGAGATCTAGTGAGAAGAAGGATCTCGCTATAACCATTTTTTATAATGTTTCTACAGATTAGAGTTGTTTCTTTTAGTTTTATCTTTTTGAATATTACAAATATGTCCAAGTCATTATACATTAGTTTAGCTTAAATGCTATTATTGTTTACAGTTTTAATTCGACTCTTATAATCTTTAATGAAAATATTTTGTTTAATATGTGGGATGGTTTCCTTATGGAAGACCACATAACCTTATACTCTATAATATTTTGTAATTATCAATAAATATTCACTAGAATTTATAAAAAATACTCAATTTCTTAATGTTTTCTTAGTAACGTTTAATGGTATGTACCAAAAATATATTAAACGAAAACTATATTTTGGAATGTTAAAGAATATCAGAAAAATATGTTTATAAGATCACACATTTCAACCTTTTGGTCACATTAATATTAAATTATATTGAGTAATTTTTGAAGGTTTGAGAAATCATATTAAGATGATATGAGTTTTTATGTAATATCTATCTAGATATGTAGTCCATATTGATCACATCGTATAATATAATTTTGCATAAGGGTGAATGCACAAAGTTGAGGAACATTTTATATGCAATGGCAGAGTGAAGTCAATCACTCTTGATCCATAAAATAGAAATCATCCCAAGCAATCCAGACCCTGCCAAGCCTAGTCCCAAGGTTTCCAATAGGCATGCCAATTAGAATAGTAGACCAAAATGCACCTCTGTTTTATTGAATCAAATCGCGCTCGCGTTTGTAAAAACCTGTTTTTTATTTTCAAATGAGCTGAGGCCGTCATATTTTCTACATCATAGCATTGTTCGAGCTTGGACGGAGTAGAACATGAGTGGGAGAACATGGTTTGGTGTTCCAAAGCCATCCACCTCCACCTTTGGATCAACCTCCTCTTTGTGAGGTATTTTCTTCAATTCTTCTCATATTTTCCTCATTTCTTCTCATGATTTTTTCTTTAAATTCATTAATTTATTTTCCCTAATTTGAAATTAAACCAAAATAAATTAATTTATGGCCAATGGAAACCAATGGAAACCAAAACCCCAATGGAATTGGCCAATGCAAACCAAAAACCCAATTTAATCATAAAAATCAAATAATTTTGATTATTTACCAAAACTAACACTCAAAATTCACATGCCCAATGGAAACCAAAACCCCAATTAACTCATAAAAAAAAATCAAATTCACTATTTCCATATGCATATTCACAAGCATCCTTGTGAATCCATACCAAAATTCACAAATATGCAAAGATTGTCAAGCACGTTGCAAGTCTGCACAATTAATTTACTTGTCCAATGTAAACTAAAACCCCAATTAAATCTTAAAAAATAAATGAGATTCACTATTTTCATATGTATAATCGCAAGCATCATTGTGAATCCAAACCAAAATTAACAAATATGAAAAGTTTGGCAATTATATTGAAATCTTGCATACAACCTAAAAAAAACAAGTAGAATTCATATCTTCCCTAAAATACATAAACAAACAAGGTAAATCCCTTACCTCTATCTGAAATATTGAAGTTGGTTGTCCAAGAACATCAATAAAAACCTTATAGTTTTGATGAAAGTTCCTAATCCAAGTGTTAAAATAAGGTATAGAAGCTTCCCATGCTTAACAAATATTTCCTCTTGACTGAAGGGTACTTTTTGGTTAAGGTCAAGAAAACGAAGTTCAACAACAGGCTCTATGAACATGAAGATACATAGGTAGGTTGTGTTTGATTACATGCCAATCACATACTATCATACATGATATAATCCAGTTGAAACCTTGCAACCATAAAATCCACTATACACAATTGCGCATTTAAAGTCTCTCATGGGTATATAGAAAGGGGGCATAGAACTAAAATAACATCAAGTGGAATCCATACATGGCCCAAATTACATATAAACAAAGATATTCTAAATAGAATTTGGAGCCCAAAAAACATCACGCTACAACAAATAATTACATATCTAACAAAATCGTTGCCTATACTGGGATTTTATTCATCAATAGCACATTATGCCGCCTATTCTAGGGTCTAGTCATTGCCCCTACCAACAATCTGGGAGCTGGTCCTACAAGGGCATTAGTCAACACCTAACAATTTCGATGAAACTTCATAATCCAAGCCTTAAAATAAGGTAGAGGATCTTCGCAATCAACATATGCACATAAGACATTTTATGTACACATGCATATGGAAATTGGAATTAATACTTGATTTTAGGACATAAATTTAAAATGAAAAAATGTTAAATGTTTATTCTTTACTGTAAAATTCAAGGTCAATTTTTAAAATTTACATAATAGATTTAGTTTATGTTGTTATTTGTCATACATTAGTTATATAGTTTTCAATGCTTAGAGATGTCAATATATCATGTGTTTACATTTCTAATGATATTTTATTTGTATTTATGATTGCAGTGGCTACGATGGATAACAATGCTGAGATATTCAGGGTTATTGGCCATCTCAGAGAGATTGGTTCTACTTGGAGGGGTGGAGATGAGTTCTGCCGCTCCTTGTCATATTAATTGTTGACTATTGTTGATACAATCACAAGATTGAATGATGCTTTGTATAGCATCACATCATACAAGGAGAGGAAAAAACAACAATACGCTGATGGGTTGAGCTACAACGAGGTAAAGAAGGTGAAAATAACCAAAGAACACATCTATACATGTTTAGTTGTGTTTATTTTAACATACCATGGTTTTCATTTCTTGAAGGATCTTTCACCCAAGTTAAGTTCATTATGTGCATGCCTAAATCTCTCATATAATTCTATTTGTGTCATGTAAACAAAATGTTTAATTTAGGGCTCACGATCCCTTGAACCCATTTTCAATTTTAGTACATCTTTTGGTTGGATGAAGGTCTACTATTATCACGCCAAAACTCTTGCACCAGTCCCTTTAATGCATCAATGAGCTTCATATCAGAGAGTCGAAACCTGCCAACGAAGGACCAGACATGTGTTTCACTAGAGTCAAGTTATTCTCTTCTAGAACAATACCTATGAAGTGCTTTGATATCCAATCCTACAAGTTTCGATGTAGGCTTAATAAGGAGAAGGGCCCTGCTGCTTTTGTTCATGATTGATTGTGACAACACACAACAAGATTCATTGCAATCCTTTGAATGAGATTTCTTTCCATTAGTACTAAATGCATCTACTAAAATTATGACAACATGAGAACTTGGTTCATAACTATTTATCATCTTTATCATTAAGTTTTTCCTAACAACAGTCATAGACCTAGATTTTAAAAATGATATAAATAATCTACATTTATCTCCATCACATTTAGAATCAAAATAGTTGACAAGTATCTATTGATATTGATCTGCAATATTGCGTTTAGATAGCGTACCTTCAAGAAAACCAATGAGACTTTCATCAATCTGTATATGTTTTGGAGTTCGTCGTCATGAATTTTCCAATGGAGGTAGAGAGGTTGAAACTACACCCTGTACCATATCACCCGGTCGGTCTAGCATTTGAACATGAGCTTCATGTCCTTCCATGTCTTCTAAATGGTCGAACAGTGGCAATTGGAAATCCTCTTGGGTGGTCTAAAAAAATTTGTCTTCTTCGAGCATACGTTCGACATTCAATGTCTCTTTAACTTCGTCACTTGTATACCCACATTCAATCAAATCTATAAAGGTTTCAGGTGGCCTTGATGTGCACCTACGTTTTAATCCTTGATCAGTACCATGAAGTGCTCATTCTTATACTGATATGGAGACCGAAGGCCCCTCGAGTGAATTATTTTGTCTCTCTTGATGTGGATTAGTAGGAAGAACTGTAGCATCCTCAACAACCAGAATTGGTTGAGTGTCCATAGAGCCTATTCAATTGGTCATGTCATTTCTTTTATTCTCTTTAATTTCTTCAAGTATTTCATTGGGTACCCTCTTCCTTGATGATTTTCTATCTTGATTGCATGAGTTTCCCATCACCACAATGATCAATCATGTATATGGTTTCCTTTGCTAGCTCCTCAATGGTACTCTTCACTGGGAGACTACCCAAGCTTGGTTTCTTTCTTGCTCAATTGTGTCTAGATACTCAAGTTAGGGGGAAGATTGGGAATAATGTTGCCTTTGCTAGCTCCTCAATTGCAAGAACAACAATGGTAGAAATGATCTCTGGTGCTCTTCACTGGGAAATTCCCTAAGATTTGTTTATTTCTTGCTCAATTGTGTGACCAAGTTAATGTTTCCTTTGCTAGCTCCTCAATTGCAAGAAAAACAATGGTGGAGATGCTCTATGTTGCTCCATGCTCAATTAATGGATTCTTTCTTACTCAATTAATTCTTTATTTCTTTCTCCTCAATGTATACCATTCTCCAAGCAATACTTAGACAATTGTGGTGGAGATGCTTGATGTCAAAAAAAAAATTGTGTGATAATATGGTGAAGAAGAGAATGTCCAAGCACTGTCTATAACCTGAAATTGCGCGCAAACTATCAAACCTGTGTGAAATGTGTTAGAGTGTTTCTTGGATAGGGGCTTATATTGTTTATACTGAGCCTAAACATGCACATGTTATTGTTAACCAAAATAGAGGTGCATTTAAGCCACATAAAATGAGTGTGTGTCTTACTCTAATAGAATTTTGGAGCATTTAAGAAGTTAGTTGCATGATTAAGAGATCATTCAAGGTTTAGGGGGAATTAGCAAGCACTCCCTTAGTATTTGTGCCTTAACACCCCCCCCCCTCTCTTCAAACTAACTATATGGTTTTACAACTAAAGGGATGTGTGTGTGAGAAAAAGATAGGTTAAGAGGTGTTCGTAATAAGGGGATACATGGGGATGTGTGTATGTGTGTGAGATAGGTGAGGGGGTGTTAGTGGTAATGGGAGACATAGGGACATGTGTGTGTGTTAGAGAGATAGGTTAGGGGGTGTTGGTGGTAAGGGAAGACATAGGTATTTGTGTGTGCGTGTCAGAGAGATAGGTTAGGGGGTTCTAGTGGTAAGGGGAAACATAGGGATGTGTGTGTGTGTGTGTGTCAGAGAGATAGGTTAAGGGTTTCTATTGGTAAGAGGAGACATAGGGATGTGTGTGTGTGTCAAATAGATGTGTGCATGTGTGT
>LPNX010979677.1:141915-156304 GCA_001517045.1 Pseudotsuga menziesii | reverse complement strand
AGAGGGGATGTAATAGGGGGGTGGGGGTGTTGTTTAGGAATAAACACCCTTATAACTGAGGGTCTAGGGTTACCAACGTACTTCTAAAACTTACAGAAAATTAGTTTTAAAGTACAGAAATCTGGAAATAGGAAGATATGGTGGACTCACCTGATTAACGACAGTTGATCCAAGCTTTGTCTTCTCCCTCTCTGATCCTCTCCAAAGCTTTCATGGATGCACCTCCTTCACCTTCCAAGAGACAATTATCCAATTACAATCTTATACATGTATATATAACAAGTTAGATGAACAATATATAGAGTGCTTAATCAAAAATATTCATCAAACAATGATACATGAAAGAGACTCAACACAAGGTTGGAAGAAGAATTCTCTTTATTAACAATAGTGAATGAGATAAGTGTACAACCCAACGCCTAAAACAAGGACTCCTCTGCAACCGAAGGATTCTGAGTTCTGCTGCTCCAAAGAATTCGTAAGATATATCACCAGCATAACTTTGCTCTCCAAGATTGATTGATTAATGCCCTCCCCAAAGCCTCTATTTATACTTTAGGAAATAGAGCAGTTTCAAAGGTTGAGGAGGTTAAAACAGTTGATATAGTTAAAGATTAGGGCTCAACAAATCTCCATTAATCGTTTTTTATTGTTTTTAATGTCGAATGGATGTGTACGCAAGTATTGATACTGGAAACCTACATATGACACGTGAGTTTCTATAAGGGAAACCCGCGTATAGATCTGTGTGCGGGTTGCAATGAAGATACTCACATACAGCACGCGGGATGCTGTGGAAATAGTCACATATGTACGCGAGTTGCTGTGGAGATAGTCGCGTACGACATTCAACATATGAAAAGGTAAAAATGGCAAGTTGGTTGGATAGTGAATGCATCTCATGTCATGCCCATCTATAGTGTTTAGGAAACCTTCAATCCATAAGTTTCCTTTTGTGTGCCAACATATGAAGTGTCAGCACTCAGAAAGAGAAGTGCCATTTGGGTTGATAACAGATGCCCCCTAATGTGTGAGGTCAGAGGGAAGCGATGGCTGAAATACATTATAATCATTATCTTTGGAGAACTTAGAAATCCAATGGAGCAGAGGTAGTACCTGAAACAAATAAATAATAATGTCATATACAAATTCATATCTGAGGATGCTATGTTCAATATACTGTAACAATAGCTCCTTTACAATGTTTGAGTACATCATATAGTACGGGTACAAGAACACATATATTACAAAGGTGGATCGAAGCCACAATATACAAAAATGATGAGTCTTCAAAGATATGAAAGCTGTATAAATGGATAGAACATAATCTTGTGCAACTTAGTTCATAGATAGAGAACTAAGGTCTTCATAAACAATCCCAAAAGAACTAGTACAATCCAAGCCAGGTGAATAAATGTAGGTTGAAGTCAAACATGGAGTGGATTCAACAGATTGTCAATCAACGGGTGATAATTGACAACTGAAGCAAAGGAATTCACCAATAATGAAAGTGAATCTTGAGGTACGATGATCAAAAATCTAGGTCTTCATCATCAGGAAGTGTTGATGCAGAACCATACTGTGATAAGGAAGGAAATATATCCTCCAACAGATCACAAGAGTGACTAGGAATTGGGTAAAGGAAGGGAGACACAAGTGATAATAGATACGACAATGATGGGATCAAGATATAGATCAGACATTGAGTTAAGTCCTTGAACAGTGAGCACGACATAGAGATGACCCAAGGCAGCTTTTAACTTTATAGATAGAACAACTAGACTTATCTTTCATGTAGGAGAGATGATTATATTCCCCTGGTAGAACTTACAAGAGGAGGAGTAATAAACTCGAAGTAATAGCTGAACTAAAAGTGAACACTAAGACATGGGTATCGAAAAAAATAGAGAGTGCTATGTTCAAGGATGACATGCTGCCACTAACTGAAAACCAAGAGAAAAATTCTTCCTTACCTTCCTTATTAAATTTTAACGAGTCCAGGAAAGTCAACTCGAATCTCTCTTCATTTTTTAACAAGCTTGAAGAGAAGAGAGAATAATGCTTGATAGTATCACTGATTTGTGGATTTAATGAGCCCGAACTAGTACATGCTCAGTTGGTGTTTTCACATTTAGAGAGTCTAAAAACTCCAAAAGAAGACTCCAGGGGGGTCCTTTTTTCGTCCAATTTAGTCTCCCGAGGCTAGAAAAGTATAAAACATACCACAGAAGAACTCTCTTAACTTCCGTAGAAGAAAAGGTGAACCTTTTTCGTACTTAGTCAGGGAGGTTCGAAAAAGGTTAAATTACCACCTACCCAACGCTCCTTCAAGAGCAGCATATAGCTTGAGTTTTACGAGTGTGAAGGAAAGCAAGATCACTCGGAAAGATCCATTTAGGTACAAGAAATGGGGCTTACAACAATAAAATCAATGCCTTGTTCTTTAGTGTTTAATGAGCATGAAAAAGACATAAAATACACTCGAAATCTTTTTCATTTTTTAGGTCCAAAGCACGAAAAAGAGAAAACTAAGCTCATACCGGGTGTTCCTTTTCTATAAATTTAGTCCCTCAGGTCCGTAAAAGTGATAAACCTATGCCTAAGAATACTCTTCTCAATTCCGTAGAAAGAGATAACCTACCACCAATGCGGATGCCCATTCACATATTGTTAATGAGCTTGAATGGACAAGTTAACTCAGTACTCAAGTCTATTTTAAGGAGTCAGACTTGGGCCTAAAGAAACTCCATAAGGGTGGGGAGTCCTATAAAGGGATAGCTTGTAAAAAGAGACCAAAATGAGGCTCTATTTGGCATGAAAATTAGCTAAAAGGATTACCCTATACCTAAGACAGCTGTAGCATGAGTATCAAAAAAACAATATAGGTTCTACATGAGGATACTCATGAGAGGAAGGCCCTATCCACGGAAGAACGATGGTAAAGACAAGGAGCTAATGGTTTAAAATACCATAGTCCGTGGTTAAAATGTTGATTGCTAAGTTTAAGATGGAGTAAGTATAGATGCAAAAATCCATGTGAAATGACAAAAAACCACCCTATATGAGCAAAAAACACCTTAGAACAATGATAAACATGTTACAAGGAAAAAAGAGATATGGTATTAGTTAAATAAATTTTGAACTATAGGAAAAAACCCACTTAAGAAATATAATTTCTATAAATAGTTCAAAAACTTAAATAAAACTCACCATTTTGAATTTTAGCCATAAAAAGCAAGTTTTCACCTCTACCTCAATTCAATTGGTGTGGACAATCTGGTGGACGAAATCCAATTCTGCAAGTGTCAGGTAAGACTACACCCCAAGCTCTTCAATTTGATCCTAGAAAATTTTAAATTTAGGCCCCAATTTTATATTTTTGAGCACCCTTAAGCAAGGAACGCTATGTACACGGGTTCACTATAGTGAAACTTGCGTACACACGTTCTATACGCGAGCTGCCCGAAGGAAAGTCGTGTACAGTACGCGACCTGTCAAACTAGATAGTCGCGTATTCTGCGTGAAGGGTAAAAGAAATATGTAGGGTCCAAATTATGAATTTTTACATGAAACTAAAGGTCCACAATGGTTGTTTTTCTAGGTTTGAATATGGTGCTTGAATGGAGGGAGCGTGAGCATGAAGATATGAATCAAGAAGCACTCCAGTATGCCCTTACTATGAATGTTTTATGTTCAAGTGGGTTGGTGAAGTTCTTTTGCACATCACCTATGCGGGTCAATGTCCGCCTATTAGAGTTCATGTTAAACTACTGGGACCATGATTTAGGCATGTTTGACCTTCAAGGTGAGTCCTTGGACATTACCTTAGAGGATATTGGCTTCATTTCTGGTCTATCACGATGAAGAGATCCATTCAACCTGGAGGGCACCAGCAGAGGTGGTGATCCCCTAAGTATCCAAAACTATATTGATATATACTGTGCACCAGGTACCCAAAAGAGAGGGAGTTGCATCCCTATTGCACATATATGTGATCTTCCTCTACAGGTACTGAAAACTACCATAGTGAGGGTTGTGGGATCATATTCTCTTCATATTGCTACATGAAACCAAATGAGGTTGGCAGTGGATTGCATGTAGGGGGATTTGTGTGATTGGTGTTCAAGAGTTGTCCCAATTTTGAGAAAATAACTCTCTGACTGCAAGAGAGGAAGGAGGAAGAACTTTGGATATTCTAGCATACTAGTTGCCTTCTTCGAGAGAGAGTGCCAGCATTGAGCCCTGCACTACCCCTACCAGTTCGATCTCCTCATTAGCCTAAGCTGAGAAGATGGGGAGATATTTTCCTCCTCCAGGGAGGAGGTGGCTCAGTGCAGAGTGTGTATGATGATGACTTCTAATTTTGGTGGGAGCGGTAGTTGCCAGCACTGGACCAATTTCCATATGCTGGGATGGATTTTCGAGGTGATCCAGACCTTGTCCTCCCTCCAAGAGGAGCATGGGGAAAGCTAGGTAATTTTTTATTTTCAAGTTTTTAAAATTTTTATGAATTTTAAAATATAGAGATATATACATATGTATAAGAGTTATAATCCTATAAACATGTCAAAATGTAGATATTGGACCGGTCCGCCCTGAAGGGCATCCACGCATGTATGTGCATCCTTTCTTAGGTGAAGACCAGGGGCTTATTAGGGTTCTTGAGGGGAAGCTGGCTAGGCTTACCCATAGAGTACCCACCTTGCAGATTGAGCACATTCCAGCCATCATGCAGGATTTTGTGGTTGTAGTTCCACCTGTTTGGACACACCTTTCAAGGCGAGTAGCCAGAGCAGTTTTAGTATATATAGATGCTATTGAGGCTAAAGAAGCCAGAGTACAGGGAGACTAGGGGGACCAAGGTGTTCCAAGTGACCAGGGTTGTCCAGCTTAGATCTAGGGCATTTGATGGACTATGATCCATATTTTGTATATTTTTTGTATATTATACAGTTATGACTGGATCTGAGGATCAAAGACTCGACCTATCTATAGACAGATATTCACATATATTCTATCAGTTTATTTACAAATGTTTTTTATGTGTATGCTGTATATTTTTTATAAAAAATGTGTTAAATGCCAATCCAAGATGTAATTAGCGTATGCATCATTTAATGAATTCTGATTTCTTGGAATGTGATTGAATGTAATGAATTCAAAATTTATTTCCAATAACCTAACTTGCATGAATTGACATAATAGAATAGGGTTCTGCACCTGATAAGCTCGATTGAGTTGGGAAACCACCAATTGAGAGTCCATTCGGAATTCCAGCTGAGTGATACCACATGACAAAGCATCCCATAGAAGCTCAATTACAGCCCTATACTCAGCAACATTATTAGAAGCAAGACCTAAGCAAGCGCCTCCCAAAGAAACTAACTGTCTCGAGAGAGAATAAATGACCCATGCTACTGAAGCAAGATTACAAGTGTGGCGACTGATGCCATCAGTGAAACCTACGTACCTCTTGGAAGACATCTGAAACAACCAACAGATGGTATAAAAAACACAAACCAACAAACTAGTGTACATAAAAATACATACAATAAAATACAAGAAAAAGCACTAAGGCTAAGCATAATACTTTTTCAGGTAGAGCCCATTTCTAGGCTCAGGCAGCTTATTCCCATCAAAATCAATTAATTCATATGTGCCCTTATTTAAGACCTTTGACACGACATAAGGCCCTAACCACATGGCCTTGAATTTTCATGCCCCCAGGGGTTCTTTGTCTTGGTCCCAGAGGAAAACAAGTTCCCCCTCAGAGAAAATTCAAGGCTTGACTGACTTATCATATTGGCTTTATATTGGCTTTTGACCCTATTTTTGTGAGCTTTATTTGTTGTCAGTCCATCTCTACGCTGCTCATCAAGGTGTTCTAAGTGTATTAGATGTTCTTTAAGCTCTCTTGTATTGGGTAAGACATGAATAGATATTTTCAGAGATGGGATTTCACATTCAACCGAGGTAATGGCTTCCACTCCATGAACGAGTTTGAAGGGGGAGAAACCCGTAGCATTTTTTACATTAGTTTGATATGCCCAAAGAGCAAGGCATAGCATGATATTCTAGTTAGAATGGGCTACATCAATAGTACGTTTGAGGATAGTCTTCAAAGTCTTATTAACAGCCTCAACCTGACCATTCGCCTAAGGATAGTACGAAGACGAATGTTCTTGTCTGAATCCAAGCATAGTGGTCAGTTCCGTCATCATGCTATTTTGAAAATGACTTCCATGGTCAGTGACAATCACCTTGGGTATACCAAACTGTGCTATAATTTGATTGAACATGAAGAAAGTTGTTGTTTCCCCGTCGACTTTAAAGGTGGGCATTGCCTCTACCCATTTTGTAAAATAGTCCACAGTGACAATGATATATTTGTGCCCCCTAGCCAAGGTTGGGTTACACATCATGTAATCAATTCCCCACTTCATGAAGGGGCCCACCAAGACAACGAGAAATAATGGAGTGGGATGTGACCGCATTTTTTCAGTGTAAAGCTGACACAGATGACAGTGCTTCACAGCTTCCACACAATCCTTAAAGATCATGGGCCAAAAATAACCAGGACGTAGTATCTTCTGGGCCATTTCTAACCCAGATAAATGACCCCCACATGCTCCACTATGAGAATCATTTAGGACAATCTTCGCTTCCTCATGGGTAAGACATCGACGCAAAATGGAATCTACCCCCTTCGATATAAAGTATCTCCTATGATGAGGTAGTTCTTAGCATGAAGGCATAATTTACGTCGTTCCTCCCATGAGGAAGCTGCAAGATACTTCAAAGTCTATAGATATATAAGTATATTTCCGTACTAGGGGTTAGAGGTAGATATCAAGAAGATATGCTCATCTGGGAGTGAGTCTTCTTCAATGACTACATCTTCTTCAGGTGGAAATTTTGCTATAAGCTCAGCAAAAAATAAGGATTTTTTAGACTTAACGGACTGGAAATCCAAGTCAAACTCTTGGAGAATGACTATCCATTTGTTGAATTTGCCTCCAAAAATCCCTTGAGACAAAACATATTGAAAAGGATTAACATCCTCCACTACTATTGTAGTCCTTAGTAAGATGTAGTGATGTAATCTCTGAACAACATAGACAGCTGCTAAGGCCAATTTCTTGACGTGGGAGTACCCGAGTTCAGGTCCGGCTAAAGCACAACTAAGATAGTAAATGACATCCTCCTAGAGATTATCATCTTCCTGGACCAGGACTACCCCAATGGTTGACTTGGATGTGGCTAGATACAATATTAAATCCCTAAAGTAATCTGGCGGACGCAGTAAAGGTGCCGACAACAAATCTTTTTTCAATTCCTCGAAAGTGAATTGTGCAGTTTCATCCCATACAAATGGGGTGTCCTATTTTAGCAAGTGCATGAAACCCTTGGTAATCTTGGCATAGTTTACAATGAAATGTCAGAGAAAATTGAACTTTCCCTGTAGGCTCTAAAGTTTCCTGATAGAATGAGGAGGAGGAAAATTTACAATGGCCTCTATTTTTAATGGATCCACCTGAATGCCTCTATTAGAGACAATGAATCTGAGCAGTATCCTCGACTCGACATAGAATATGCACTTATGGGGATTCAAGCGGATCTTATAGTATCTACATCGCTCAAATATCAATTGTAGGTGATCTGGATGTTCAATCCTCTTATGAGAATGTGCAAGTAGATCATCTAGGTAGGGTTCAACAATGGCTTTGATATCATGGAAGGAAATGTTCATTGCCCATTGAAAGGTTGCCCCAACATTTTTCAATCCAAAGGGCATTTTTTGGTACGCGAAGGTACCCCAAAGACAAATGAAAGCAGTTTTATGTTGGTCTTTCGGTTTTATTTGAATTTGATTGTATCTGAAGAAACCATCCATAAATGAGAACACTTCACTTCCCATGAAAGCATCTATAATTTGGTCTATAAATGGAAAAGGATAGTTGTCCTTAGGACAGGCTTTATTCAAATCTCAAAAGTTAGTACAGACGCATATGGTCCATTGCTTCTTATCAATAGGAACAGGGTTGGATACCCATTCCGTCAGAGCCATGGGATAAATAAAACCAGCTTTCAACAGTTTTTCAACTTCAGCCTTCACAGCCATCACTTTACACAGGCTAACAGGTCTTAACTTTTGCCGAACAGGTTTAGTGTTAGGGTATGTCCGGATCTCGTGCTCATCTATCGATGGATCAATGCTTGGAATCTCCTCATATGACCAAGCAAAAACATCATGGAATTCCTTGAACAAGGACATATAGATTGCAATATCCTTAGGAGAGCAGTTTGCATCGATATGTATATTTTCCACAATGTCAGGATTTACAGAGATGTTTATAGGGATAGTAGTGGAAATATTTGCCATATTCCCCTCGGCAAACATTCCTTCCCTTGGTAAGGGATTGATGGGTGTATCAACATCATATGACAGTCTCATATGAAACTCTTGATTCTCTATCCTGCTTAGCTCTAGAAGAAAATAGGATCGATGATGAAGATCTTCGCAGATCTTATCGTGACTACACATGGATTCCAGAATGGCTTCATCAGAAGGTAAAACCATATCTAAACAATCCGTAGAATGCAAAGAGTTTTCTGCCCAAGAAGGCAAATAGACTTCTTCTAGGTCCTCTAATACTGTGAGAGGGTCTAGAACGGGATCAACAGTGTTTTGAGTGATAACTTGGTAAGCCACTTCCACTTTCGATAAGGGCATTTTCGATTCTCGGGGGGAAGGGAGAACCCAAGGATCAATCCTACCAAGAACCGTGGCTATGGACTTCCCCACACTAGTAGAACCTATATAGTTAATCAGGGCTGGAAGATCAAATGTGCCCATCGGTGATGCATACATTCCATCCCCCAAGCTCTGTGCAGCAGGTTTGACCTGATCAACCAATAGCACAGCTGACTCATTAGACTCCATGCGGCCTTTTCGAGTAAATCGAGTTGGTCAACAGTAACCAAATTCCCTTCGTGTGGAAATACTACCACCCAAAAGATGGCTGACACAATAGCAGACATGGCATAAGTCCAACTTCTTCCCCAAAGCAAATTATAGTCCAAAGGTGCATCAATAACTTCCACCTCAACAGACACTGCTTTCCCTGCCATCTTAATTTCAAAATCCAGTAGGATACCATGCGGGACAGAATGACCTTGCATTGAAAGCAGTAAGTAGAGTGTTTGATGGGACCATCTCTGGGGATCTGAGATCTTTCCAACATGACAAGAACATAACGCATGTAGAAGCACCCTCATCAACAACTTCCATTCCAATGGTCTTTCCACCATGGATGACATATATTGATAAGGCTACATGGTAAGGTAGGCGAATTTTAACATCAGACAAGTGAAATTTTGCCATGAGACTCGACGAGTCCATGCCACCTAAGGCTACTAAGAGGGAATCCCACTGGGTGGGATAGCTCTGTAACACCTCTAAACTTGACATTGCACAAGGGGTTTGGGCCAAGTCTTCAACCATGGAGTATTTTGAAGCAACCCTAGCATTGGGGTTATGCAAGGTCTTATTAAAGACACCTTTCGGTATCTTAGGCATAGTTACAATAGGCTTCTCGATCATGAGAGGGTTAGAAGTTTCACCTATAGCCTTACCCTTCTCAGAAGTCTCTTTTTCAAAGTTTTTATTCCTAGTCTGTAGCAAAGTCGAAGATCGAACCATGTTGATATAATTGGGGTCAGGGGCATTTGAAGTGCCCCCTGCTACATTAGAAGCTGAAGCAAAATTCTGCCCTTGTGGAAAAGGATCCTTCAGGATAGCCAGTTGTTGAGCTTTTAGCAGCTTCTGGGCTTGTTCCATAAGGGGACAAAGGTGAGTGAGGTGATCCTCATGGTACAACTTACATGGGAATTTCACCTTTTTCTTTTCTTTCTTTCCCCCATCAGCACTATTCATGGGTTTCTTCTTGTTTTGATTTTCCTCCCCTTTCTTTCCTCTCTTGTTCTTCCCACCAGGCTGCTGATTTCCCTTCTGAGAGGTCTGTGCAAAAACATTTGCATTTTGGGGTGAGGGGGCATCCTTTCCTTCCTTCGCCATAGAATGTTTGACAGAAAGCTGATGGAGCTATTTGGCCAAATATTCTATAGTGGGAGAGTTTACGGACCCAACCACACCATCAGCATGGGGTCCAAGCTTAGTTTTCTCTGCATCGTCGGTAGGCCTCAGTGCCTCAGGGATAATCTCATACAAGATCCCAGATTGCATATAAATCAAATCCAATTACTGGGCCCTGAGAATGGCTTATTCTTCATTCGTCACTCTTGAAGTGGATACGTCCTTATATATGTAAGGCAATAGGGATTTAAGGAACCATTCTAGTAAAAACTCAGGAGGAATGGTGGCTTTAATAAGGCTCGTTTGCCTCCTCCACTCTTGGATGTGATCTGAGATGTGGGTAGCCTTGTTCTGCTTGAAGGTAGATAACAAGTCCGTTCTGAAGTCATATCAGACCGAAAGCTAAAAGTGGCTAAGGAATACACTAGCCAAGTCCCAAAAACTACTGAACACAGCAGAAGGCAACTCAATGTACCATTTTGCTGCATTACTTGTTAACGTTCTTTGGAACAGACTCAACCTGACTGAATCTTCATTCAGTGAATTAGAAGAACACCATAAATGAAAAGTGGTTACATGAGCCTCAATATCTTCACCAACTTTGCCCTCGGATTTTGGGATGTCCGATGGTAATTTGGTGGGAACGGGTGGCCACAAGGGGTCATGCCTCACCCGGTCATTCATCAATTTAGACAAATCTGGCAAGTCTAACATTGCCAAGAACATAATATTTGGTCAAACCAGAGCACTAAAAGTGCCAGTCTGGGGATTAGAGGGATTTGCCCCCAAATTCCCATATGTAAAGGTGGGGTTTCCCCCTGCCTCCGGTTGCAAAGAGGATGGATTACTTTGAAATGGATTCCATCCATAAGCCATGGGATTATGGGTGGGAGGTGCATTATAAGAGGTTTAGGCCATCCCAGTCGAAACTGGGGTTTAAAAAAAGGGAGCAGGTATCCCTCCGCTAAACAATGAAAAGGGAGAGATCGTGAATGGGGCCGAGACCAAAGTTTGAAAACCTTTCCTATAAGAGGTAATGTTTCCAAACTGCACTCCTACATAAGAAGGTGATGGGCCTATGTATGGAGTGGATGGGGGAATATTCCCCCCATTCCAAGGAAATCCTTGGATGAAAGCCGAGGATCCTACCGGACCGCTTTGGGCAGTGTGTGTGAAGGAGGAAGGAACAGTAGGTATACTAGGAATCCAAGTAACCATGCCACCAGAAGCACCTGCTAGGATTGTGGGACCTGGCGGTTGAACCACCCGGCTCGCTGGAGTTAATGGCATAGTAGGTATGCTAGATCTAGGGGCACTTACCGGGGGAGGTAGTAACCCTTCAGCCAGAATGGCTGAGGTGAAAACAAAAGAACTTTCTCTTGTAGAAGACATTATCCTGCCCATAGGGACACCTAAAATAGGTGAATCAAAAGGCCTAACCTGGATGATCATAGGATCGTTTAATTCAGTCAAGGGTGTATTAAAATTCCTTGCAAACTCATCAACCTGCAAGTCTTCTATCTCAACTGTATTAAAATTAGAGCGGTTAGCCCTAAGTGCTGGTTCACTCGAAACTTCACTTACTCCTATCGGTTCAAATGAATTGTCTGTGTCCAATCTCCACCTTTGAGGTGGAAGTGGAGGTTCCAATGTGATGAGAGGAGGAAGGTTTTGCAACCTTCGTGACCTTCTTATAGGTTGGTCCTCCATGATTGTAAATTTAACAATTCAAACCCTAAGGTCAGATAAACACAGACAAACTATAGAACAATCACTACGAAAATTCCTAAAGTCTCAACAGTCGGTAAGGGTAAAAGATATGCTTTCTCGAAGAAAGCTGAAGAATAGTTACTTGGCATCCTTGAAGAGGTTCTTAAGCACAAGTGAAGGAATCACCCAGCGCCCTCCTACACTTTCAACAAGGGTTACCTTCCAAGCCCGTTCAAGGTGAACCAAAAATAGCCTTCTGGTTTACCTATGTATGAACTCTAGATGTCAAGAGACTAGAGCCTAGCTTAACTATACCAATAGTTTGGGGGGATAGTCGTAAGCCTGACTTGTACGCATGGGTAGCGTAGCTAAGCTCGAAACTTTTTCTAAGACAGAATCCCCAGATGCATAAAAGTATTGATTTACATTTTGACAAGGAATTGGAGGGTTATCTCCTCAGTCCAATGCCCCCACGTGGCCTCGTGCTTGACTCTCTTTTGAGAGGAGCTTCCCAGATACTATCGATAAAGAGAAGGATTTACCTATCGATAATCCCACTATGTCTGAATTTTAAAACTTATGGGAAGTTTACACTTCCTGTCCCACAAGTCTAGACTAAGCTAGTAGGTGTATGGCCCTAAAAAATAAAAATTACTAATAAATTTTAATTATTGCATTCATTTTAAGGGCTATTTTTTACTCAGAAGGAAGTGGAGTGAAGGACTATGATGTTTTTTGACTCGATAAGAAATATAAAAAGCAAAGGTTTATGTTTCCAAAGAAAATTATCGCTACCAAAAAACAACCTTCTTTTCTTCTTTTGTAAATATAAATTGATGAAAAATGCAACGATAAAGAGAACACTAAGAATATATTTTTGTAGTTTTTTGAGATTATATTTTAAAAACTGAAAAATAAAACTACTCTATGCAAAATCAAATGCAAAAGCTTTTAAATGTTTTTCTTTTTACTTTTTAAAATTCTCAAAGAGTACTATGCACCTAAATGCGCAAAAATTGAGTATGCTTGAATTAAACTAACTGTATAAAGTAAGCAAAGTGAAGTAAACATATTAATAAGACCAAGAATCAACCACCTAAGGAAGACTTGGAACCCTAGCTTGGGTGGATACAATGAAAGGAAATCACTAAAATCACACAAAGGCAAGTGGCACACCAATCACTATCCGAAAATAGAATGGGATAAACAGTGTCTGAAACCCTGATCACTGATTCAGACAACCAACACTTAAACCTATAACCCAAACAGGCAAATCCACTTCAAGTTTCAAACAGAAAGACAATCCAAACAAAAGAACTGAAGGGCTTTACCAGAAAGCAAAAGGTGTGGCCAACAAGGTCATCAAACTCATAGTACAGTGCTTATAAGGAAGACCAACCAGCAAATTGACTTTATAGAGGAACAGGGACAAGCAAGCCCTAACCCAAGAATCCCAACGGCAAGGCTTGTACGCGACTGTGTATAAGGGCAACCCGCGTACTGTACACGACTATCCTAGAGAGAAAACCGCATATGCAGGCCTCTGTATGTGACTTTGTGCAAGAGCAACCTGTGTACAGGTACAAAATTTTCTAATAAAAAGAAATTTTTTCAAGGTCTTCAAACACTATCCTAAGCATGAACCAAGACAAGAGACCACACATACAATCAAGGCAAAGACTGGGAAATGGTAAATAGAAATAACCCACAGTAGTATGGGCTCCCTGGTGGAGTCTCCGGTTCTATTGTTCAGGAATAAACACCCTTATAAATGAGGGTCTGGGGTTACCAACATACTTCTAAAACTTGCAGACAATCACCTTTAAAGTACAGAAAGGAAATAGGAAGATATGGTGGACTCACTCGATTAACAACGGTTGATCCAAGCTTTGTCTTCTCCTGCTCTGCTCCTCTCCAAAGCTTTCAGGGATGCACCTTCTTCACCTACCAAGAGACAATTCTCTAAGTACAATCTTATACATGTATATATAACAAGTTAGATGAACAATATATAGAGTGCTTAATAAAAAATATTCATCAAACAATGATTCATGAAAGAGACTCAATAAGAGGTTGGAAGAAGAATTCTCTTTATTAACAATAGTGAATGAGATAAGTGTATAACCCAACACCTGAAACAAGGACTCCTTTGCAACCAAAGGATTCTGAGTTCTGCTGCTCCAAAGACTTCTGAAGATATACCACCAACATAACTTTTCTCTCCAATATTGATTGATTAATGCCCTCCCCAAGGCCTCTATTTATACTTTAGGAAATAGAGCAGTTTAGAAGGTTGAGGAGGTTGAAACAATTGAGATAGTTAAAGATTAGGGCTCAACAAATATCCATTAATCATGTTTTATTATTTTTTAATGTCGAATGGATGTGTACGTGAGTATTGATACTAGAAACCCGCGTATGACACATGAGTTTCTATAAGGGAAACCCGCGTACAGATCTGTACGCAGGTTGCAATGAATATACTCGTGTACAATACATGGGATGCTATGGAGATAGTCATGTATGTACACGAGTTTCTATGGAGATAGACGCATACGGCATTCAACATATGAAAAGGTAAAA
>LPNX010979677.1:116011-128609 GCA_001517045.1 Pseudotsuga menziesii | reverse complement strand
TTTTATCTGAAAGCAATTGTGAGAAATTACCTTTGATTGTGGACATTGCTTTCTGGATATTCTCCATGGCTTCAAAGGAAGATTGGTATTCCATTAAAGTATATTCCCAACACATCTTTGACACTGAAGCATGAGTGTCATGGAGAATTCCTAGGGCCTCTTGGATCTTCTCTTCATCCATCTTCAATGACCTTGCAAGAAGATGTGGTTCTTGTAGATGTTCGTCCTCTTCATTTTCCATCACTGAATCAATTTCATGCAGTGCACTCAAGGTTTTGAAATCTGATCCATATGTTTTTTATGCAATATATTCATATTTTAAGTCCTCAACAACATAATTTTGGCTGCAACTTAAGTGCTCATTCATCCTTGGTGCACCAAAAATATATTCTCTCAAAGTTTCATCCTTCATACTGCATTCATTTTTAACACCAGAATTTTGAACCTCGTCTCTAGGGGGCTCAACCATTATGAACTCTTCACTAGAAGTGGCTGCCATATCAGACTTACAAAATGACACATAAAAATCAAAATTTACTAACTTTCCATGTGTTATGTTCTCCTCCTTATGTGGTGGAATTATGATGGCTTGTTCACCCACCCATTTCTCTGCTTCACACCCTACTGAGATGTGCTCAATTTTTGCTCCCCTGTGACGCTCAAGGGGTGACTGTAAATATGAATTATGTTTCTCTTTTGGATCATATCCAAAATATATCTCACCATCATCAATATTCCCCATCTCTTCTGCACTTATCTTGAAATCAATCACAAAGAAATTTGGAATCATTTCACCTTCCACGTTACCAACAACTAGATGTTGGACTATTAGAGCTTTAGTTGTGCATGGATATTCTAAATCTCCTTTTGATGAAGGATTTGGTGACTAATCATCCTTGTGGATTCTACAAATAGGTTGATCTCTCTTTGGGGAAAAACCAAATAATCTCTCAAAGAAACCATGTATAGATGGCTCTAATGAATCTTCACTTTTGGTCATCTTTTCTTCCCCTTTACTTTGAGAAGTGGAACAACTTAGTTCATTTCTTGGTGGATTATTGGTATTCAAAGAACCTACACGTGTCAATGTTTTTAAAACTCTCCATATTTATTTCCTTCATGCTGAGAGACACTACTACTCCCTTTTCCATGTTTGCTTGCCAAGGAATTCTCTAGTCTCTTGATCTAATTGAATGATGCTTTGGGATACATATTTCATCCCTTTAAATGTTATTTG
Organism: Pseudotsuga menziesii; assembly: GCA_001517045.1. Taxonomy (NCBI): domain Eukaryota; kingdom Viridiplantae; phylum Streptophyta; class Pinopsida; order Pinales; family Pinaceae; genus Pseudotsuga; species Pseudotsuga menziesii. Next base: position 127,372 of record LPNX010979677.1, on the reverse strand, counting down.
CATACAAATTATTAAATATTCTTGATCATCCATTTTTTAATGCTCTTCTTCATACAACTCAAATTCTAAATCTCCCATGAATGGAACTAATTCCACAACTGCAACTTGAAGATATTACTGAGCTACTTTTCCACTGAGAGTTACTTTCCACGGGATGAGACAAGGAAAGTGCTCTAATACCACTGTAATGTCCTAATTATTGTGTATAGGATTGAACACTTTAATTCTGTAATTTTTCTTAAATAATTCTGAAATTTAAGGGGTTCACACAGAGCCTTCTCGGATTGGAAAAAACAAGGGTTTCTTCTGGGAGATTTTGCAGAGGACAAGAGTGATTAGTGGAAGAAAACAAAGATATTTCAGAGATTTAATTTTCTATCCCCTAACAAATTTATATCTGGTTCCATTTAGGTATCAGAATCCGCGCTACAAAAAGCTACTACCACGCTTCTGGGCAGCCAAACTGTGCAACTAAGGAGAGTAGTTCTGCTTGTTTCAACCAGAGGCTTAGGAAAACTTGCAGAGGTTTGTTACAGCATTAATTTAATATATAGAAATTTATTTAGATATTTCTCTGAGTTTTTGGAAAGTTTGAGGTGTTTTGGGTGAATTTGGGGATTTCTAGCAATTTTGGTCAAGAGAAACCCTACGGAGAGGAGGATCAAAAAAATTGGTATGATCCCAAATAAAAATTATTCTGGATATTTTTATTGGAATTTGGGTATTTCAGTGACCCACAAAAACTGACAGGGCTCATTTTGAGTTTACAGAACTCATTTTATATCAGATTTAGCAAAACTAGTCACTAAAAGCTAGTAATCTAGCCAGGGTCTAAAGAAAGTAGTTCAATCAAGTGAAATAGATTTCTGTAAAACACAAGAATTATAAAATAGGTAAATATAAGTTTTTTTAACATGTAAAATCACTTAAATCAGTTCCTTGGCATGACATATTCCTTACAGCACTCATATTTGTTCATTTTCCCCCATACATTGATAAAGTAGGCCATTTTAGGGAAAATTGAGACAAGATTCTTTATGGGTAGGGATATTTAGACCTGATAAATATAATTTTCAGAATATTATGAACCTACAGAACATAAATTACATCATGGACTGACCATTACAAGGATTCTCCAAAAATGAGGGGCAGGAGGCCCGGATCATGACCACCAAGGGGCTGTGAGCATAGGTGAAGCATGAGATTTACTAGAGCTCTACTTGAACTTTATGTAGGCTGAAAATAAATCTTATTATCCTTAAATTTTTGCAATATATCTCTCCACACCTACAGTGGAAGAGAAGGGGATGGAAGGAGAGGTGAATGGAAGGCTGGGGCTCATCTCCCAGTAGTCTGAGGCACAACACTCAGAAGTAATGCTCACATAAGAATTAAACAATAAAATAATGAACCAAATGGAAGAAATTTGTTAAATTTTATATTTTATAGACTTATGGATGACCTGCTTAGTAAGTTGAGGCCAATGGTGACCTGTGAGAGCAAGTCAACCCCATGGGTGACCTAACCCTAGCCACAAAAGCACCCCCTTTGGGAAATTAGGCAAGTAGGACCATGTGGAATTGTTTCCAATTCCAAATCATCCTTCACAATTAGAAACTGCACCCTCCCTTAGTCAAAATATTCCTCTTTTGAGTTATGATAGCTTTCTGCTTTTCTTGGGTCATAAGGAAACTCTCTTTCTTTAAAAAAATTTCCTGCTTTTCTATTACAGCTTTTCTGAGATCAATAAGAGAAAATTGTTCCCTCCCCTTTGAAATACTTTCCTTCTTTTACCTCCATCTACTTTTTCTGCTTTTAGGAAACTTCTTTTTATTCTCTTGCTTTATTTTGTCATGGACTTTCTTATTTTTACCAAGGAAAGTTGACTAGCTTTCCCCAATGCACCCTCCTAACATGGAAGCATTAATTCCACATCATTATTGTGCATAATAATTAAAATTGCTGAAATAAAATTAAATACATGCCTTAGAACAATTATTAGTAAAAATTTATCCTAGGAGGAATAATTAATAACAACTTGAGCCCCTAGGAACTTAGCATGGTCAACACTTTTAATGGTCAATTTGAGGGAACATGACAGATTCACACCCAAGTTTCATTTCATTTTGCTGCATTCGAGAAGAGAAATTGTTGTCTACAACTGCAAGAGCCGAACCAAGAACAGTTACAGAAACCATCATTGATATTGCGTCCCCCACGCTCATTATGGAAGACACTGTTGAATATATTCCACCACAGGAAAGGGCTAGACTGGATACTGAACAAGTTCTAGTCATCCCTAAAGTAAGGTTATGACTCAACCCACCTAGTTTGTTAAAGAAGAAACATTCTGGTACTTGCAAGAAGAAAGTTATCTCAGCACTAATGATGGAAGATGAAGAAGCAACAATTGAAATTTGGCTACTAGAATACATTCCACCTAAATTTTTGAACGCAATCACGGGTAGGCCAACTAGAATTCAAAGTATCCATTGGTAAAATCCATCGGTCTAAACCATAGTTCAGATAATGGTGAACAGTGATGACAACATACAACATCACTATCATTTGTAAAAGAAGCACAATATATATTTGGTGATGATTACTTGAATGAAGAAGATGAGATGGAATATTTCATTGACAACAAAGAAGCAGTTGATGAAAATGTTCTTCCAATGGGAAGGAAGAAGTCTAAGAAAAAAATGTCCAGGAAAGCACCTGGGATTTCATATTTATCTTTCCAAGAAGTTCATAATATAATTGGTGATTACAATGAGCATTTCCCTCTCATCAGTCCTACCACTTCAAAACAATAAATTTTCTAACCAATAAAGAATTATAATAGCAGCAAAAGCTGCAGAGAAGATAGAAGAGAAAGATGCACTATGTGCCAAGGCCGTCCAACAAGATTCTTAGGATTGGGAAGCATTGTTCGATGACGTATAGTTAGAGAAATTCATAGAGAAGTTATACACTATTGAGATAGAAGAAACTAAATTTAAGAATGAAATGAAGAATTTTCCCTTAGCGGAGAAAATGGTTAAGGCTACTGAAATGAAGAAACTTCAACAACAATTCGTTGTGCTACAAACTCAATAGTAGCAGAGGACTGACAAAGTCATAGAGTTGTAGGATGAAGCATAAAGAATTACAGGAACCATTAATCATGTACACCAGAAGGTGCGATGAGCAGCATAGGCCATAAGACTTGTAACTCTAAAAGACATAATTTATGACCTTGTGGAAAAATTGCAGAAGGTAGAAGAGGATATGCGATGAGAGACAGACGATATAGCGGAAATATTTCAATATATTTAAAGCAAAGTCATGCCAACTATATAAGTTTTGGATTAGTGCAGCGTGGCTCGAAACGATCCAAAGGTAAGTGTTTAGGGCCTATTGGCCTTAGGAGAATATAGGAAGAATTCAGGTAAAATTATGCTAGGAATAGGAATTGTCCATTCGCATGACAGAAGAATCCACAACAAAGGAAGAGATAAGATAGAAGAAGTAGTGGGAGAAGGAAAGTTGCAATAGAAGCATCCTTGAAGGAAGAAGTCCATGACAGAAGGGAAATACGCAACGAGATCAGTTATGATGTGTTGGAGAAAACCCACCAACAAAGCCTCATCGATAGGTGTTCCCACTCTGTTGATGCCCAACCAGCGCAATATCCTTGAGCATCAGCCCAGATAGGTTTTGCCCTGCCCAGCAACACCCGCAGAGCAAATGAATTCTCACCTGAAATGTTCGAGGGAGAGCTGTCGGAACCACATTTCCGGTATTAAGGAGGACAATTAGGGAATCAATGATTCAGCATAGCAATAATATCTAGTAAATTCATTTATCAAATATCACAACATTCATCACAAATCTACTATTATAATCATAGATCTAACAGATTGCATCATTCAACTATTCATCACAGTAGTATGACATTCTTCATTCATAAAATAGAACCATTGCAGCATATAAAGATAGAAAAAGACATCACAACATATGAAAGGGAACAAGGACAACTATGATTCAACTCAATATCCATCATATCATATTACTTCCATCGCAGCAGATCCAAAACACTAGCGAGAGAAATATCAATGTATAAATTTGCACACAAATCAGAAAAGACTCAATCACTCACTTCAGTCTCATCTCATACACCCCTTCTGAGTGTAATATCATATCTATATATAGCCTTGTGTCTTTACATTCAAGGTCCACTTCTAACTAACTGTTAACTGATTTAACCATTAATGACTATATCCACAGAATGTGGTCAACCGATACAAAAATATGCATAAAATATTCAAAAGTGGTTTGTTTTCCTCCCATCGCACTGTCTTTGGCTTACGTGGTGTCATTTGAGCTTATGAAGCCTCCATGGTCCTACGCAACTCACTTACCACAAACCCCTACCAAAATGCCCCCAACACAGTCTTGTGGATCGTCCTCGAGCCATGTCAGCTAGCCATGGTTTCTTCCTCGATCCTGAAGAGAAGAAAGCGTCAAATATGCATCAGTGCACGACTATTTCTAGATTCTTCGACTCGTAATTTGGTTGCAATTGCTTCCTTCAATGTCAACTATAGGGGATTTAAGAAAAAATCTACATTTGTTGTCGTTCTTCACAAAGTGTCCATTTTCCCATTCTGGAGCTCTGCATCTGTCCATTTGGTCCTTTCGAGCTCATCTGGCACTGCCTGAAGGACCCGGTTCCCTGTTCCTGTAGACTTAGTCAAGTACATCAGAAATTTAAGTCCCATCTTGATTCCTCATGGGTGTCTGAGTTGGCATCTCACACCAACTAGGAGAAACATAGCCAAGAATGACTTCACTAGAGACTTCTATCTCAGCCGAAGTAACCCACATACTTACAACTTGTTCATCAATTTCTATTGAGACAACATTCTCACTCATAGGTTGCCATGTATCCAAGGAGGTCTACATTTCCCCTTCAACCACCACTTCCTTATGCAACATAGCTTCCTTGAACAACCCAACCCAACTCTTCTGCAACTTTGCTCAACGCAACACGTCCTAATGGGGTTTATGCAACTACCGATTCTCCACTTATAACACCAACATAGGCTAAGATGCCATCATGACTTACTCAGATGAATCATTATGACTAGATCCTTCATGCATGTGCTAAATATGTCATCAATTCTACCACCATGCCTTTCATATTTTCTATCATTAACTGATGACGTCAACCATGCCATCATTTCCTTCTTTGACAGCCATTATTGAGTATTGATGTGACATCCATCACCATCACGGAGTCTCCTGTACACTGCAAACCATTCTTTCTATCCCAAGTGACCACTTGTCACACAACCCCATCCCTTTTGCATGTTACAGCCCCATCTTCTTAGTGTAGCCTCCTGCGGATGTGCCATATTTTCCTATCACACAACCTTGGTCTAGAAGACCACTTTGTCGTAGCCCTCTTCCCTCGGCACAGCCTCCTACTAACGTGCAACCTTTTGCCTATCGCACCACCTTGTTGCAATTCTCTTCCCTCGACAGAGCCTCTTGCTAAAGTGAAAATGTTTGTCTGTCGCACCACCTTGTTCGGGTAGACCACCTTGTTGTAGCCCTCTTCCCTTGGCGTAGCCTCTTGCTGAGGCACAAACTTTTGTCTGTCACACCACCTTGTGCTGGAACAACCATTTTTCATGGCTAACTGATTGTTCTCTACTGAATCACCTACCCTTTAACCATTTTTTTTTAATCGATTGCATAGTGCTTTAGACAATGTGCTCTTCCACCCCTTTCATATAGGGCTTCAAGAGGTTACCATTTACAAGCTTCAACAACACCACCTCATCTAATTGCTACAACTAAATTGCACTCCCAGAAGTAATTGAATGAACACGATATGGGCCTAACCAGTGCATTTGTAACTTACCTGGATGCTTTATGAACTTGTTGTCGTATAACAACACCAAATATCCTTGAGAAAATTGTTTGTTTTTATTGTGGCGATCATGCCACTCCTTCTGTAGATCCTTCTCAACACGCTGCTTGAATCACATGATGAAGAGATCCTCTTCCAGTTGAAGTAGCTAAATTGCTCGCTCCTCAAGTGCCTCTTCATCATCCATACTGGTTGTTGCAGTGACGCACAGACTAGGGACAATGTACTCCACAGGCATAACTTCCTCTTTCCCATACACCAGTTTGAACAGCGTCTGCCCTATGATCCTTTTGCAAGTGGTGTGATACGCCCATAGTACCACAGGGATATTAAGTCCTAGACATCTCATTTAGCGTTACATACCTTTGTCATCATAGTTTCAAAGATTTTGTTGAAAGATTCTAAAGTGGCATTTGCTTGTGGATGATATAGCATGATTTTCTTATGTTGTACCTGCAACTATTTTGTCGGTTCTTTTACTATGTAGTTGATAAAGTGGCTACCCTGGTCGCTCATCAATATCCTAGGGAATCCAAACTGCATCACAATGTTTTCAAATATGAACTTTGTTTCTATCGCAACTGTGCAATCCACAACTGGTGTAGCCTCTGCCCACCTTGTCAGATAGTTAGTTTCTATGATGATGTAGTGTGCACCGGATACATTTCCCTCGTGGGTTGATTGGACCCACAAATTCCACCACCCATTTATCAAAAGGTTGTAAAGTTATATGTAGTATCATAGCATCATCTCATCTCACCGTGATGGTTTCTCGACACGTTGACAAACATCGTAGCTCCACACATAGTATGTAGCATCATTATGTAAAGTATTCCACCATAGCCCGACATGCAGTACCTTACGTGTGGTAGCCCATCCTCCAAAATTTCCACTTGCAAATCCTACATGCACATCTTCCAGAATGTGGCCTTGTTCATGAGGTAGAACACATCCTCGCAAGATCTCATCAGGTCCAAGATTGTATAAGTTCCCAGCGATCAACTAGAAATCAGAGGCCTTCACGACCAACTGCTTCTTTTGATTGGTTGTCATCTCCTCTAGAACAACTCTTGTTGCCAAAAAATGAATTATCAATTCATAATGGTCATCTGCAATATCAACTCGAAACAACTGTGCATCTGACAATCCATCATCAATATTGGTGGGATCTTCACATGTCTTAATGCGAGATAGGTGATCAGGACCGGTACTCAAGCGTCCTAGCTTCACTATTAATTTGAAATCAAATTCCTAAAAAAATAGTAGCCAGCGATAGATATTCCACCCCAACATAGGCTTATTAACCAGGTACTTCAAAGCTGAATGGTCAATGAACATCTTGAAGTGAATTCCCAAGAGATAGTGCCTAAACTTCTGCAACGCATATACCATTGCCAATCCATCTCTTTATTTGGTCATGTAATTATTCTTAGCAAAGGATAACTTCCTTCTAGAAAAGGAAATCAGGTGATCCAGATCTCCTTCTCCTAGTTGCACAAGTACAACTCCCGGTGCAATGGATGAGGCATTGACATGGACATGAAACTCCTTGGTCCAATCAGGGAAGACAAGTATGAGTGATGAAGCCATCTTAGCCTTCAATGTGTCAAATATATTTTGACACTCCTAGAACCATATGAATGCGGCACCTTTCTTTAACAACTTCTCCATGGGGGCAGTAATTGCAGCATAACAGCGGATAAAATTGCGATAGTACCTAGTGTGTCCCAGTGTCGCACAAAGAATCTTCATATTTTTAGGTGGTGGTAGGCTTAGAATGAGCACAATATTCATGGGATCAGCTAAAGGCCCCTTCTTACAAATGATATGACCCAACAGTATCCCGAATGGTGCACAAAATATGCACTTCTTTAAATTCAATGCGATCTGATGCTATCGACACCTTTCCAGCATCAACTGAAGGTTTTTTAAGTGATCCTTGATAAATCTATAGACTATCGATTCATCCATATAGACTTGCAAAAACTTCTGAATAAATTCTTTAAATGCATCGATGACAACCTGAGAGAATACCGTAGGCACATTCTTTAGCCCAAAGGGCATTACAGTGTACTGAAAGCAACCCCATTCAGTGACAAATGTGGTTTTATGGTGGTCTTCCTTTTCAATTATGATATGGTGATACCCTAAAATCCATCTATGAAAGAATACATTTCTTGACCACCTACTCCCTCAAGAACCTCATCAGTGAATGGTTTCAGAAAAGGATCATGCATGCAAGCATCATTGAGCTTCCTTAGATTGACACAGATCCATATTTCCCCAGTATTGTTGTCTTGAACCACCATAGGAATTATGCATTCTGATTCTTCAACAGGATCAATAATCCATGTATCCCGGCAACATAACCATTTGTTGGTGAAAAACTGCCAACAAAGCCTTGTCAACAGGGGTTCTCACTCTATCGATGCCAAACCAGCACGATCTCCCTGAGCACCGGCCCAGATAGATTTTACCTTTCCCAGCAACACCCATAGAGTAGATGAAGTCTCACTCGAGATGTTCGAGGGAGAGCTATCGGAACCACGTTTCTGGCAATAAGGAGGAGGATCGAGGCATCATCAATTCAGCATACCAATCATATCTAGTAGATCCATTTATCAAATATCGTATCATTTATCATATATTACTATTATAATCGCAGATCTAACAGAGCGCATCATTCAACTATTCATCACAGCAGTATGGAATTCTTCATTCATAAAGCATAACCATCACAACATATAAAGACCCAAAAATACATTGCAACATATGAAAGGGAACAAGGACAATTGTGATTCAGCTCAATATTCTTCATATCATATTACTTCCATTGCAACAGATGCAAAACAAACAATGAAATAAAGATCAATCCACAAAGTCGCACACTGATCACAAAAGACTCAATCGCTCACTTCAGTCTCATCTCGCACACCACGTCTAAGTGTAATCTCATATCTATATATAGGCTTGCACCTTTACATTCAAGGTCCACTTCTAAATAAATCTTAACTGATTTAACCACTAATGAGCTATATCCACAAAATGTGGTCAAATGATACACAAATATGCATAAAATATTCAAAACCAGTTTGCTTTTCGCTTGTCGCACTATATTTGGCTTGCGCGGTGTTATGTGACCTTGTGCAGCCTCCATGGTGCTGTGCAACTCACTTACCCCAAACCCCTACCAACACAATGGAAGGAACCACAATAGATGGTGTGTAACACACCTAGAACTGAAAAATAATTTTTTTTATTTATTTTGGAGAAAATTATGTTAAATTTATTGTAAAATTTTTATGACCAAGTTGGTCAAGGATGACTGTAATTGAAGATTTATTTATTTTAATAATTAAATAAAAGAGACACCTATACAAAGGAGACTATTGAATGAGTGTTCACTGACCCACTAGGGGGAATGAGCACCTATAGAAGGCTGGTTGACAAGTGGCATCACTGGCATTTCACTTTCTAGATTTTGTAGGAAGCAAAAGCCCTAAAATTGTGGTCATGTTCCCTAAGAGGGGGAACTGAGCATGTGGCTCATTTAATTCCAAAACTGACCCAAAGACCTAGGAAATCTTATAAATACCATCAAATTTACCAGGAGGCTCATTAGACTCTATTTTCCAAGTGAATGAACCTTGTGACTAGAACAAACTGAAAAGTCAGGCACACAAGGAATTTGATGAGGGGATAGCTAAAGAAGCATTGTTGAGTTAAGTCTCCTACTGAATGTTAAATTGCAACAAGTTCTTTGTGTGCTATTATCCAATGATCTTCATCCTAGTGATTCAGTGAATAGGCTCGAGGGTCCTAAGTAAGTAATCTTGGCTGCTTTAGGAGACGCTTGGGTGGAACATTCTCCTTTGGGTGTTTGTCCCCCTTCTGCAAATTATTGAGGTTCTAATTGTTTGTTATTTATCTATGATTTAATTCTGTATCTATATTTTGTTTGTGAAGTATGCTCAGTATCTACATAATTTTAATGAAAAATGTTTGTATTACTAAAAAAAAAAATTAGATGTAAATATTGTCCTATAATGTTATAGTCAGTTTTGCTATTCAACGATTATGGGTCAAACATTTCTTCTTTTTTCGAGGTTTTCTAGTTTAACCTAGTTAGTATTTTTTTCCTAATGATTAGTCAAACCCTCTTTTATCACCTATGATTTCACCCAGTTAGTTTTATGATATTACATATTATATCAGTACTAGGGTATTAAAGAAATTAATTTTAAAACTTCTACAAAACCTCTTTCAAGTCCTTGTAGTCTCTTCAAGGTTTTATTAAAAATACTAACTATGTAAATATACCTTTCAGTATTAAATAAACTCTTATGTTCAAATGTTTGCACATCAATAATGAACCTCAGGGATATTCTTATTACACTTCATAGTATTAGTATTTTCTAAGTAATATATATATATATATATAGGGTAAACAAAACTTCAAAATTAAAATAGTAACTATGCTAGGTTTAGAGATCGAATCCGACTAAGGATTTCAAATAAGCAAGGTCACATTACACGGGTTATTGGTCTAGACAACTACAAAATTGTTATTAAAATACTAAATCAATATTATCGATAGGCCACAACCCTAGTTATAGGCTGAAGGCTGTGTTAGTATTATCAACCGCATTTTTTTAATATACAAGATATTTCGCAATAGCCTTATGTCTTAGTAATTATTATAAAATGATAACTTAAAAACTTGAATCAACTTGACAGTATCCTCACGCCCTGTTAAATAACTCACATTTTTCATCCAAAAACCAAGTTCAAATCCCATAGGAGTCGTTACACACATAAACAATTAAAATATAACTAAAAATGAGTAACAACCTCTTGGATTAATAATTTAAAATATGCATCTACTGCAAAATGTACAGAACCCTCATGGTCTTTTTCTCAAATAAAAACAAAAAACTAAGAAAGGCCTCACGGCCGAAATAGTTTTCATAAATAAAACGAAGCTACAAAACTATTAAACCAAACATGATATTACATCAATGAAAGCCCTAACATGGTTCTTATTAAGAAGGAAAACATTAAAGTGACAATCTTAAAATTGTTATCTTTACACCTTCAAGTCAAAAACTTAAAACCTTTTCATAGTTTAAAACCTTTTCATAGTTTAAGCTAAACAAAACATTGCACAATCACTTCAACTCCAAGGTCGAAGATTTTTCTCCATTACTTTTTCCAAAAATGAAAATGCCACATGGCTGTTAGGATTATTAATCCTCCCTTGTCCAAATTTGGTCATATGTCTAATTTGGGAGTCATGTCTAAATCGGGAGTCCATCCAGTCTATTTATAGTCATTAACACCATTGGGTCCACTTGACCTAATTGGGGCACATGTTTCAGTTACTAAAGTGTGCGGAACACTAATTGAGGCTCACTGCCACTTATTGCACTTGATTGCATAAG
>LPNX010979677.1:103475-115956 GCA_001517045.1 Pseudotsuga menziesii | reverse complement strand
TTTAGGAAGCCACTGGGAGTGCCAAAACCAACCAAGGTCAGTTCACTTCAGTTAATGACTAGTCAAGCTAAGTTAGGAGTTAGTTACATTCAGTTCTAGTCCTCCACATTCAGTTAGCGCTAGGTTTACTTGACTACACACATGTGGGGCGCATTTCTCACCTACTACAGTCAATTAACCTTAGTCAACACTGAATGTAACACTTGAGTTGTGTTTTAGAGCTCCGATGAACTCCGATTATGGTTTAGACAAGGTCAGTTAACCACTGAGTCCTCCGATAATGATTTAGACAAGGTCTTGGTTACCTACAGTCAAGTAGAGTCTAATCAATTCGAAATTCCTCATGTGGATTCGAATTGCTTGTGGCTATTAAAGCCATTTTACTTCATTGTAATTATCATTGGATTACTTCTTTTATTAATGAAAGCATTCACAGCTACAAGCCTTTTGCACTGTTTCATTCTTCAATTGCTAAGTAAATTGTGAGATCTTCTTTGTGAGTTGTGTATTTGTCTACAGATATATATGCTCAAATTTACATGGTATCAGAGCCTCGGTGGACAAGACTCCTCTCCTCCTCAGATCTCCAGCCGGATCATTTTTTTGGCAAATTGCTCTTTCCAGTACTGCACCAGAAGCGGAGAATTTACCACTTAATATCCCAAGTTAGGAAATTGTTGATCAAGCTTGCTTGATCAACTATGCTGGGTGTGAAGGAAATTCCAAAAGTGCAGACTGTCAACCTTAGTTTGTATGTTTGATTGTGTGATAGGTTATCAGCTTTTCTTACAACATTTGCTACAAGAAACCTCTTCCTCTCACTGCATTCGCTACAGCAGCTCAGTCTTTCTTATTACATTCAAAGTGGCTCATCTAGTGGAGCCTCTTACTCCCTTCAACTATCACCAGTGGAAGGATGACATGAGAGTATTGCTCCGCACCAAGCATCTCTTCAGACTCATAGAAGAAACAGAGGAAGAGCCAGAATCAGATAAAGACAAAGCTAAGTACATGAACAGGCTTGATGAAGCCATTGGACTCATGCTCTCCTCAGTCTCTAGATATCTTCGATTTCACATCCAAGACTTGGACACTCCCATGGAGGTTTGGGACAAGCTTGCTTCCTTATTTGATAAGCATGATGAGATGAGGATCCATCAGCTAGAAAATGATTTGATTACTCTCAATCCATCCAATTTTGAATCTCTAAATGGATTTTTCTCAAAGTTCAAGAACCTGATATATCAGTTGAAGCAATGCAAAGTGAAGAAGGATGAATATCAGCTCATCCTTGCCATTCTCACAAAGCTCAATGTAGACTACTCAGTCTTTGTATCCACCTTCCAAACAGTAAGGCTCACTACTCCAAATTGGAAGATGCCCACTCTTAATGCTTTCATCCAATCTCTTATTTATGAGAATGATAAATTGATCCAAATGGGGATCATTCGATCTCCCAAAGATCTAGCTCTAGTTGCAAGAGGAGATAAGGTAGCGAATGACAAAGGGAAGCAAAGAGATGAGTCTGAGTAGTCAAAAGAACCTTCAGGTTCGAGGATAAGCAATAAGAATGGAAAAGGCAAGGTCCTCTGCCCTTACTATGGAAGGGGCTTCCATTCAGAAAGCTCCTATATGAGAAGACAACTTGATGAAATGGCTCTTCTTTTGAAAAAGCACAACATTTCTGTACCTGCTAGCGCAAGGAAGGAATACTCTGAAGAAGAAGAAGAAGAAGAATACCAAAGGAAAGGACATGCAATGAAGGCTTGCTACACATCAACACCTGCATTCCTCATTGATTCTGGAGCTTCAAATCATATGGCTGCATCCAAAGAATCATTCTCTTCTTTTCAGTCCTTTGATGGTCCTAGTATTCAGATTTGCAATAACAGTAAAGTCCAAACCAAAGGGAAGGGCTCTATCCAATTTGAACATGGAAGGTTCAAAGATGTGCTTTTTGTTCCCTCCATGGCTTCAAACCTGTTATTTGTCTATCAGATGACCCATACTGGATCTCCAAAGCGAGTGATATTTGGTCCTGACTTAGTGGAGATCACATATATCTCTACTAGGAGCATCATAGCAAAGGGTATTGCGAATAATGCTTCAAAAACATATGAGTTCTCACATTTCATGCCTCCTTCAGAACCAATGCACTCTCAGCAGTCACCTGCAAGGCAAGGTAAAACCATTTCATCTACTTCTTTTACAGCTTCTACTAGTATTGCAGATCCATCTATATCAGTTTATGACATTGAGATTTAGGGTGACTCAGATCTAGATTCAGTCCCTACTTCCAAACTGGAAGCTAGGAAGATGACTGGAAACTCACCTGACACTCAGAAAGGAAAGACTCTTGCGCTATGTCATACTATTTTACCTCCTTTAGGGAGATGCAATAGACTTCCTGTAAGATGCAATATTGCAAGGGCTCAGTCTTACTACATTCAGAAGAATGGATATGATCATACACCTATTCATTCAGCAAGATACAAAGGTTACATTCCTCCTTCCTCCCATCATCATTTTTGGAGAAGAAGGAGAAGTCTACATGCTAGGCCCCAGAATACCTGTGCACAGCACACCATGCATGCTACTTCACTACCTCATAGAGATGAAGATTGCAACAACATATTTTCAAGTTTTTCAAACTTGAGACCTGATTCTACCTGCTTAGCTAGAGGGAGGGATTTTTTCCCATGTGATTTTTTCCCCGACTCCTTGTATTAAGTAGTTACTTTATTTTACTTGATGTAATGGGTGACCTATGGTCTTAGTTACTAGAGCCCAAAGTTTGTCCAAGTTAGCATTCAGGGGAGGTGTTAGGATTATTAATCCTCCCTTGTCCAAATTTGGTCATATGTCTAATTTGGGAGTCATGTCTAAATCGGGAGTCCATCAAGTCTATTTATAGTCATTAACACCATTGGGTCCACTTGACTTAATTGGGGCACATGTTTCAGTTACTAAAGTGTGGGGAACACTAATTGAGGGTCACTGCCACTTATTGCACTTGATTGTATAAGTTTAGGAGCCTCCTAGACCAATCCCTACAATTTAGGAAGCCACTGGGAGTGCCGAAACCAACCAAGGTCAGTTCACTTTAGTTAATGACTAGTCAAGCTAAGTTAGGAGTCAGTTACATTCAGTTCTAGTCCTCCACATTCAGTTAGTGCTAGGTTTACTTGACTACACACATGTGGGGTGCATTTCTCACCTACCACAGTCAGTTAACCTTAGTCAACACTGAATGTAACACTTGAGTTGTGTTTTAAAGCTCCGATGAACTCCGGTTATGGTTTAGACAAGGTTAGTTAACCACTGAGTCCTTCGATAATGATTTAGACAAGGTCTTGGTTACCTACAGTCAAGTAGAGTCTAATCAATTCGAACTTCCTCATGTGGATTCGAATTGCTTGTGGCTATTAAATCCATTTTACTTCATTGTAATGATCATCGGATTACTTTTTTTTTATTAATGAAAGCATTCACAACTGCAAGCCTTTTGCACTGTTTCATTCTTCAATTGCTGAGTAAATTATGAGATCTTCTTTGTGAGTTATGTATTTGTCTATAGATCTATATGCTCAAATTTACAATGGCCACCAAAGAGATTTATCACTTTCACAAAGGCCAAAGGAAGAGATGGATTCCCAATCCATGCTAGGAGAACTCAGATCAAACCACAGTGCTACAAGCCACAAAGCGACGAAAAAGAAGGTAACAGGTCTTACCTGGACCGTAAATCCCTTTGAACATAGTGTTCAACCAAAATCTGTTTGCACATAACCATTCTAGAAATCCTCTTGCACATACAAACCATAGAGTTCAAACATTGGTTTTATAAACGGTTATATGACAGAAGTATAACAATGATACGATTGCATAAAAAGAGATTCCTTGTCTCTGTGTATAACACCGTGTTAAAATCAAGAGTTGAACACCATTTTCACCACCTTGTGAAAACAAAATCTTACCAACACAATTCTCTGTCTCAAACAAGGTTAAATGGTGTCAAGGGTCGAGAACGCCGACTCCTACACCATCGTTTTTACACAGTGGAGCTACCCAATTGAGCAGACAGAGACCATATGGGACAAATAGAGAACAGAGAACCCAATGTAGAACGTCATCAAAAAGAAAATCACTTTCATCGTGGTGCATGAAACCCTAGGGTTTATCAGTTGACATACCAAGTGGCGAATAGATGGAGTATGTACACATGCACGTGAACGTTAAATTCCATATCATGTATTACACTTATACCCGAACTATATAGTCCAACACTATCCCTTTTTCATTTTAGAGAAATTCATTAATACCTTATGTTATGCTAGTAATCATCTTATATGAATAAGGTAAGTATGTTTTCCTTTTTACCTTTTTCTTAAACCCTTGTGTAGGAGGGTTTGTATTTAGATTAGGACTCTTAGTGAGAACATGATGGTTGGAAGACTTCTTGAATCAACACTTGCACAAAAGTTACAAGGGTCTCCGTTAGTGATATACGTTAAGTAAGACCTGTAACCCATCTTTTTCGAGCTTCTAGAAAGGGTCATGTGACATACAAAAGAACATAACCAGCAAGCACAACAACATTAACCAGTAGAAAATAAAATGATTTCTCCTTCTTAAATTTGATGATAGAAAAGTAATGTCGTCGTAATAATAAATCGTATCACTATATCATCGCAAAGACACACTTATGTTTTGAATGGGAAAAAGGACAACAACAACAAAAAATCCTTTATAGGGATCACATGTTTTCAGTTGTATGTATTGCAACTACATCCTTATGTCATAAATTAAATTGAGATTGGCTTAGATTCTTTATCCTTATAAATTACAGTTAGACCAGTAATTTAAATTATTTTTTCTATTTACAAATTTTAGGTTTGTTACAATGTGGTATTAGAGAGAGTTTCCAAACACTGGGACTGATTGGCTCACTCAGATACAAATAAGAAACAAAATATACTAATCATGTTTTAAATTTGTTTCTGTATAGAAATATAAATTTTGTTTTACAGGAAAATGGAAGGTGTTGAAGCCTATGCTCAAAATGGATCTCATCACAATAATCCAGACAAAATTTATGTGGAACTAAATAATCAACCCTCAGAGTTACTGCGAATAGTGAAAGAAATAAAGGATGAAGTATAAACTATGAAAATAGATAATGAAAGAATCTTGGAACCAAATCAGATTTTACTAGACAAAATACACAAAAGAGGTAGAGATGAAATAAATGCATATGAAACTGATTCTCAAACAGTATCATATAAACACAGGGGTCAGAAATTAAAATATTGTGATATTAAATATTCTTTGGAAGTTAACGCAAGGTCGCATAGAGGAAGGTATAAATACACAAGTGAAAGTAGTGAAAGCGACCGCAGGCCTTGAAAAAGGAAGTATAAACCTTATGCAGAGATTTTAGGAGAATTTAAAAAGATAAAACCTCCCATGTTTAATGGGGAAGTATAAAATAGTCAAGAATCCGAGTCTTGGCTATCAGGGATGAAAAAGTATTTTCATATTTATAACTACATCGATAGACTAAAATCCCAGATGGATATCTACAAACTAACCAAAAAAACTAAAATCTGGTGGTAGGATATAAAAGGAGTCAAAAACCTTAAGGAAAAGTATTTAAGATGGAGAGTCTTTAAAAAGTACTTTAAAAGGAAATTCGTATCTGAACAGTATTATGAAGAAAGAGATAAAAAGTTTTATGAACTAAAACTAAGATCAATTTCAATGAAAGAGTTAAGTAGCAAATTTCTAACTTTGCTAAGATATGTTCCATATATAATTAACGAAAATCCTAAAATACAAATATTTTTTAATTTGTCTACCCACAAGATTCAAGGACATAATTGAATTTGATAATCCAAAGACCCTTAAGGAGGCAATGAGAAAATCCAACTTTTGTTATGAACAGAGTAAGAAGAGAGAAATGATACCTAACTGGAAGAATAAGAGAATAAGTAACATTGATCAGAAGAGAAAATGTTTTAAGCCTAATAAAAGTTTTGGAAATAATTCTTCGAATTTCTATAAAAATAATTATCAAGGAACATATTTTAAAAGTAAAACATAATATTACAACACCAAAAGGCAGAGATATGACTAACAATTATGTTAAAAATAATGAACATAAGGAACCTGTAAAGTGATAGGAATGTCAAGGACCACATTATTCCAAGTATTATTCGAATAGAAAAGGGAAATTCACCAATGTGCATACCATTCAAGAAGAGGAAACAATTGGAGATGTGGCAAATTAAATTCCCAAAATAAATGCAGCCTCATAGAATCGATAGGTTGATCATCAAACTTCCATGGTGGAAGTGGAAGGTATGATACAAAACCAGTTTGTTTCTATTCTAATTGACCCAAGTGCTAGTTTAAGCTATGCGTCACCTAGCATAATGGAAAAACACAATTTAGCTTTGAAAAAGTTTAAAAAGTCTTGGTGTTGATCCCAGTTTTGTTACTATTTTTGAATATTAAATTACTCTTTTGACATCTATTTTGTCACATTTTTGACATATTCCGATCATACATCTTATCATCTAGTCTCAGGTATGAATACATTTGGGATTTATGCAAATTATAGTTTATTCTTATTATTTCATGATTTTATTAATCAATTTGATGATATTTGGAAGTTTATTTGATATATGACATTGTTTTGCAGGTTATAATCTTTGTGTGAGCTAATATTGGACACACACCCACGCTAGATATGCACAGATTGCATCCAAATCACTGTTCATCCAGTCATCAGACGCGTGGGAAATGAAGCAACTGAAAACCGTTCTACACTTTAACGCTTGGGAATATGCCAACAAATTGTTCCACTGAAAGGGTCGACCTGCTCATCCTTGTAAACACTATATATACCTGCCTCCAAGGGAGAGCATAGTTAGCTAGCATGTTAATCAGTTGACGTTAGGAGAGAAAATCTGTAATACTATTCTAAAATTTAATACAAATTAATATTTATGTTTTTCATACATGTTACCGTCTCTATGAGTGATTGAAGCGCAACCCTGATTGCCGAGAGGCCACCTCAACAACAAGTGGTATCCATTTTCGTGTGTATTTTCATCATTCTTTTCTTGCAGTTAGCAGAGTTTCATTTCCAGTTTGTTTATGTAATTGAGTTTCCTACAATCACTTATTTCATTATTTCCGGTAACATGTGTTTTATTGTGAGTGTTGCTTTGCAGTCAATATAGTTTCATTTCTAGAATTACATAACCGGTTGCACACATAGTTAGTTTCCTTTCCAGTCGTTTTATAGTTTGTTGTTCAATTTTATATCGATAGTCACATAGGTCTGAATTTATTTATATACTAGAATCAATTTATAGTAATATTAGCTCTGATTATTCCTGTTTTGTTATGAATTTATTTTGGTTATATCTTAGTTTGTTTTATAGACAATAGTTTCTTTATCATCATGAATTAGCATAGATCTTTTCACTGTTAGTTTGGTTACAGAATAAGTTTACTTACTATCCTTTAGGAATCTTGTTTGCATGTGCACAAAATCATATGTTAATTAGATCATTTAGGCCACTTTCCACTCTTTTCTGTATACAGACTGTCATTCAAACCACCTATTCATCCTTTCATTCAAACCATCTATTTAGTATGTTATCCATTCTTTCATTCAGTCTTTGATGTTTCGATTTTTTTTTAAGCTTGTTTAAAGGTTATGTTTCTTTGGATTTTAAATTCTATTCTATATTGGTAATTAGATAGTGCTTATATTTACCATTGGAACCTTAGATTAGACTATTCAAAGTATTTATCAAGTTCCATCCTTATCTTTCACCTCTTCTTACCTTAGTATGCCTTGAATTATACTCTGTTTTGTTTCTTTGGTTTTTGATTTTCTTACTTATCACTCTTATAACGTTAGATAAATATATCTTCATTTTAGTTTACCTTTTTGTATATCTTTGTGTTTAGAGGAGCTTCTTTATTAAGTTTTCTACTTGCTTTCTTAATCAAGTTTTCTTTATTAATATTTCTACTTGCTTCTTTACTAAGTTTTCCTTATTAATTTTTCTACTTGCTTCTTTCATTAAGTTTTTACATGTTTATAAGTTTGATTCACCCTTACACTTGTTTCATATAAGAATTGTTTATTTATAAAAGTAATCCTTAAAAATAATCTTGCTTCTTAATAGATTAGTTGTTTATAACACCTTCCTTAGTTAAAAATCATTTGCTTATGGAATAAATCACCATGTTTACCATCACCTATAATTGGGCATTCCTTAGTTTGCTCATATTTGTAGAAGTTAAATTAGATTTAGTCCCATTCATTTTCTTTACTTCTTTTGGAATCCATTTTGACGCTACTCCTTCTCCAGTTCTGATTACAATGAAGGCATATCCTCAGAACCCCCAAGGAGAGTGGAACTAGATAGTTTAGTTTAACCATTATGTACATTTTATTAGTTGCATGTATAGTTTAATTGTTGAAGTTTGTATAGTATATCAAGTTGGTGTAAACTTGTTTCCAATATTATAATGCCTTGTATAGTTAGTTTCCGAAGTTGTTTATGAAGCTTTCTAATTCTCATATTAAAAAGTGGAATAGTTGATTAATAGGAAGTTTAATTTCTTAGAATAGTATTCTTTATATCTTTACTTTGCTGTATTGGTTTATAGAGTAGAGTAGTATAGGTTGATATTGCTCTAGTCTAATACTTTGTTCCGGTTTAATGACCTTAATAATTGAATTTCTAGGAGTTTGACTTGGTTTTTCATTTTGAAATATCTTTCGATATTTTATTTGTTAAAATATTTCCACGACACCCTAGGACCCCTCTACCTTCACATATATTTTGTGTTAACTCTAATTTTACCAATCTCGATCGATAATTCAATATTTGGTGAATTAGTTAAGACATTATAACACCCAACATTTTTGGCATTGTTGCCGGGGAGTTGTTCTGTAAGGTAGAAAAGATAGAATTTCCTTATGAAGTCTAGTAATAGGATGGTGGCGAGAGAGTGGTAATATGAGAGGTAAGAACCTGCACATCTGTTATAACATACGCCCCCAAATCCAGTAGTAGCAGTAGCAATAGCAGTAGCATAGGTTTTCCTTTAGTTTAGTTTTTCATGAACATACCTAGAGATTCTAAGGGTAGATATGTTATCGGATAGTTCTCAAAACCTTATTAAATTCCTACTAACCTATACAGGGGAAGAAATACCCCAACCACTAACTCAGCAGAAAGGTATCGAACAACCCACATAGGAAGTAGTTCTACTTGGAGACCTAAAGACTTTATAGGAGAAACCATAGACGGTGATTAAATCCTAGCGGGAAATCCCAAGCACCCCATTTCTGAAGAAGTCCAAGAGGGTCAGCCATTGGAAATCCTTAATCCTCCACTAGTGTAGAAACCAAACAATACAACTTTATCATTAGTAGGGGATCCCAACTTCGTTAATTTTATTGATCCTGCCCAGGTACAAGCTCTCTTTTTCAGCTCAACAGATACAGTTATTTTACAAATTGAAGCCTCCACAGTAGTACCTACCATCCCTCTAGGACCTGATAAGAGTACGATTTATCAAAGGAATATCCCCCCCCAAAAAAGAACGTTGGGATGACCTATTATCACCTCAAAAGGAGCCTCCTAGTTATACACTCTTTAGGAATCAAACCTACATGGAGAGACGGGGAGAGAATGAAGATCATGACAAGGTTAGAAATGATGAAGGAGAAGGAGAAAATAAAACTGAGACTACATTCGGGTTCCCTATTTTAGACATTGCACAAGATGTAAATATGAAGAACATCCCTCCTTCCTCCTTACCTACTTTTTATGGAAAAAGTAATGAAGACCTGGACACATTTTTTTTCGAGTTTGACATCCTCTATAGAACTTTTAACTATCTACAAGATGCTCACAAATTATAATTTTTTCGTACAATTTAGTCTCCTGAGTCCGAAAAAGTATAAAACAAACAAAAGAAGAACTCTCTTAACTTCCGAAGAAGAAAATGCACACCTTTTTCGTAATTAGTCAGGAAGGTCCGAAAAAGGTTAAATTACCACCTACCCAATGCTCCTTCAAAAGCAGCATATAAAGCCTGAGTTTTACGAGTGTGAAGGAAGGAAAGATCACTCAGAAAGATCCATTTGATTACGAGAAACGGAGCTTACAACAATAAACTCGATGCTTTGTTCTTTAGGGTTTAACGAGCATGACAAAGACATAAAGTACACTCGAAATCTTTTTTATGTTTTGGTCCAGAGCACGAAAAAGAGAAAACTAAGCTCATACTGGGGGTTCCTTTTCCGTAAGTTTAGTCCCTCAGGTCCGAAAAAGAGATAAACCTATGACTGAGAATACTCTTCTCAATTCAGTAGAAAAGAGAGTGATCCTTTCTCGTATTATTCCACATGGTCCGAGAAAGAGATAACCTACCACCGATGTGGATGCCCATTCACATATTCTTAACAAGCCTGAACGGACAAGTTTACTCGGTAGTCAAGCCTATTTTGAGGAGTCAGACTTGGGCCTAAAGAAACTCATAATATTTCCCGTGAATTTTTAACGAGTCCAGAAAAGTCAACTTGCGGCCTCCTTACTGTTTTTAACGAGCTCGAAGGAGAGCAGAAAGAATGCTCTAAATGCAAGGAGACGAGTGTCATAGACAGGCGAAACTAGTTCCAAGCACAAGGAACAAACCTATGCATAATGCAAGGAAAGAGAGCAAGATAAGGACACTCGGGGAACGTCTCCTTATGGTAAAGGGTGTCAAGTTGCAAAGGCAAAGTGATACAAGGCTGAGCGGTGATGAGAACAAAGATGAAGGCTTATACAACGAGCTAAAAGCGTGGAAGTCGGCATCAGGCTCATAAGCGTGAGCAAGGTACATGCAAATGCAATTACAGCTTGAACAACAAGGTGAGGCCCAATAAATAGTTGTGAATCCAACTAATAATCCTATCTCCAAGAAACAACAACATCAGAAGAAACGATCCGATGCGGGTCACTTTGGTAGAAACACTTGTGACTTTGCTATCTTCTATAAAAGGTAAAGTCAAGGCAGAATCAACCGAAGAAGATTCTATAGGACTAAGGCTTGAGGGTTTATAATCAATAAGATCAAACTCAGAAGAGAAGCGAAAACCAACAAGGGAGATAGAGTCTGCAGGGACAAACTCAATATCACAGGAGCTGAGAAATTCATAAGAAAAAATCAAACTCATCAGGATCACTGACTTACTTTTCAAATGAAGAATCAAAAGACTCAACAAAAACCAACATAAGAAAAAAGGAAGGCTTACTAAGAAAATCAGGGTTAGACTTAATCACAACTGAAAAAGAAGGTCAGACTGTATCAAAGACTCCAGGAAGACTTCATCCGAAGGGAGGAAATCATCCAAGATAGGACACATATCTAAACTTTCAAATGGATGGACAGAGTGGAGAGAAGGATCTACAATCTGTATAGGATGACTCACCCGATCAACTGCTGGGACCAAGTCCCGAGAAGGTAAGCATGAAAACAGAGGCTGCCTCTCAGTAGCAATTGAACACAAATGACAAGAAGCTACATAGTTCACCTGTGGTGGGGTGGTGTCTATAGAAACATTGGGAATCAATAAAGGAAAGACTTGGTCTCTAGTTGGGTCAGGAGACGGATCAAGAAAATCCAACTGATCTATAGTGACAATTTCTTCTCCATGTTTAAAGTACATCACACAAAAGAATGTTGACACCACAGCTTGCATGGCATAGACATAATCACGTCCAAGGAGCATATTAAAGTCCAAGGGGTCATCTATTACCATGAAGTCAACTAAGACAGTCTTCCCACCCAAGGTAACAGGTGTTTGAGGAAGAATTCCCAAAGCTAAACAAGTTCTTCTATCAAATGCCAGTAACTGACTAGCAGTCGACACAAGGCTGGGAGATACCATACCTCGCCAAGCATGAGCAGACAAAATACTAACTGAGGCTCCTTCATCAACAATGCAACGAGCAATAGTATAGGGTTCAACTTTGACCTTTATCTGGAAAGGTGCATGGGAAGGAAGGCACGGCTCAACTAGGCTATCCCAATCAAAGGAAGCAATCCGAGAGCTTGGTGGGGGTTGATCCGAAACAAGTTCAGTGCCCCCTTGTTCAGTAAGATCTGAACTGGCAGTGAAGAAAATGTAACTAGTAGACACTTCACTCTCCAAAGGAAGAGTGGGATTGATAGATACTGGAATCGATTCAACCGCTTCATCAAAGTCACTCTCTGAAGGGAGAGTGGGATTGACCAAAAATGGCATTGGTTCAATCATATGAGAAGCACTCTCGGAAAGAAGAGTGGGATCAACCAAATCTGAGATTTGTTCGACCACTTGATCAACCAAAGGTTGAGTAGGATGTTGAGAAACTATAGGGTGTTCAGAAAAACGAAATCCATGAGTCTTGGACCAAAC
>LPNX010979677.1:82591-100103 GCA_001517045.1 Pseudotsuga menziesii | reverse complement strand
TGCACCCGCAGAAGACCTTAACAGACCCACCATGCACCTGAAATGCACTGTGCTTTGAGTAAACTTGGATCTAATAAAGCAAACAAGCAAGAATTACTCCAAGAAAAAAAAACTTAAAGGCTTTTGAAAAAGCAGGTAGGGTGATCACCAAAAGTCTTCAGACAAGCTACACAGCATTCATAAAGAGACACCACTCACAAACAAGGATTACCTAAAGAAGGGAACAAGCAAAAACTTGACTTAAAAAATCCTGACTTCCAGGTATATACGTGACTGTCTATAAGGGTAAGTCACGAATGATACACGACTGTTCAGTAGAACAACCCGCGCATGCAAACTTGTATTCGTGACTGTTCAAAATAACAACCCGCGAATAGGTGTAAAAATCACAATCAAGGGTAGAAAACTGCCTTAGGAAGGCAGGGGAGAGAGTGCAATCAGACTAAAAAATGTTCCTAAGTGGCAAGAAGGACCTGAAACAATGCAAAAGCTGAAAGAAATCAAGAGAAAAACCCCAAACAGACAAGGCTAGTCCCCAGCGGAGTTGCCAGTTCTGTTGTAAAGGAAAGTGTCCTATGGCTAGGGTTTAAGAGGCCATCAACGTACTGGGGTTGAAAGAGAGATGCACAATGTTCAACAAGTATATATAAAAAAGAATAGAGATGAGAAAGGTCCACACCTGATAAACTGAAGGCTGGTCCAAGTTTTCTCTTCAATCCTCTTCTTACTCCTCTCGCTCCAAGAGACCTGCAAAACAAGTTATACCTTCCTCAAACCATTATGACCATATATTAGACAATGATAATCAAATAAATATGAAGCAATGATCTGAATAACATTATAATATGATCATAAACAGAGATTCAATCACACATTGAACAATGATTTGGGAAGAAGAAGGACATCACATCTTTATTAATCTTGAAAACAAGTACAAGTATACCTTCTCTTCAAGTTAGGCACCTCACGAAACCTTAATCTAGATCTGTTGTTTCTCTTCTCCAAAGAACTCAGCCTCCAAGCTCTGCAACACAAGGGAAAGCTCCTAGGGAAAAGGTGTAGGCAAAGGGAGTTCCAATTTCTCCAGCATAACAATGTATAAAATTCCAAGTCCTTCTCATGTCTTCTCCTACTTCTATTTATATGGGTGAAATAAGGTAGTTCAAAGGTTAGAGAAGTTACAGCAGTTAAGGAAATGCAGTTACATGACATAGCTAATCTCCAGTTAACCCATGTTTTAATATTTAAATGTTAAGAAACACACGCGCGGGTCTGCAGTAGAGCAACCCGCGAATGATGCGCGACTATATAGAAGAGCAACCCGCAAATACAAGGATTCGCGACCTGCTAGAAGGGAGACTCGCGAGTGATGCGCGAGTTGTCAAGAGAGAGAGTCGCGCATACATCCTAACATAGCTGGATAGAGGCAGAATGTATTTCATAATAAGCCAAGCTATAGTATTCTAGGCAAACCTCAATCCATAAGTGTCCTTTTGTGTGCCAACATAAGGAAAGTTGACACTCGGATGGAGAGGTGCCATTCTGGTGTATAACACCTCCTACACTGAAAGAATCCTCTTTAAGATGCTTCATGGGATTAGGAGAATCTAGTATCAGGATTTGGTAAGATATGAAAACTACATTCTTGCGGAAATACCAAGAGTATTGAAAACCCAAAGACTCTCGAAAGAATATTTTTACGATACAAAAACTCGAAGATGAGAGCTTGGAAGACTATCTCGAAATATTTATTTATACACTACATAAATATAAACATATCTATCTTTGAGAAGGTGCAGTATGAACACTCTTCCTTAAGGGAATCTCAAAAGACCTGGTAGAAATCCTTAATCTCGTGGCATCTGGTGATGTCTCCCACAAATCTTTCGCACAAATTGGGGAGATGTGTAGAAATATTCGAGAACCTTATTATAGGAATCTAAAAGGAAATAATCCCAGTTCAGGAGGAGTCACAAGGATAGAGTTAGGAAACCTGTTGGAAAATTTCAAAACTGATATTTTAGGAGCAATGGGTTAATGACTAGATGCATTACAAGCTAAGAAAATACAAGAAGAGGAACATGTAGTGATGAGCATTTTCTGTCCAAGATGTAGAACTAATCATCCCCAACATGAATTCCCATTAAACAACATCTCTGTATGTCATATTTATACATAAGAGCATCCAACAGATGATTTCCCATCATTACCGGGGTTACAAGTGATATACAAGACTGGGGATGTTGGTGAAACATCTAGGAGGCCTCCTTGGCAACCAAGGGACCTACCTTCATATCATAATTTGTCACCACAACCCCCACCTTATTACCAACCCTATCAACCACCTCAATACTGGAATGCTACAAGTTGGTAGCATTGGCCACCCCAGTATCCTCCTCCTCAATTTACTCACAATAGTATTGGACACAAGGGTGGAGGGGATAGTCCTACCCCCAGTCACCACTTGTCTCTACTCATCCTTATCCTCAACATTCAGCCAATACCCAGCCGTTGTTACCAGGATTTGTGCCTCCAGTCCCCCTTATTACAAAACGACCTCATCACTTTTCAAAATACAAACCCTTCACGACCAACATTGTTACCTGCACAGCCGATACCTAATGCAAATAATAAGCCAACTCAAACTCTTAACAGAATTTACTCACAAGATTATTTAGTTGCAAACACTTCCAATAAACTCTTCCAATTTACTCACAACACTTGCAAATACAAGTACGACCTGGAAGAGTTGTGAATGACAAACCAAAGTCATCAGTTGTTATTCATGAGGAAAATGAAAAAGTAGAAGACCCTAATGAAGTCATGAATGATACTATTCTATAGGAGGCACCAAATATTTTAGTGCATGCCCATCTGCAGCAAGAACCCATTCATGAACAAAGGATTCCTCCATTTTTGAAACGATTGTCAATACAAAAACATATAGTCCATTTCAAGTACGACATTTCGAATGAACTAAAGAATATATGTGTCAAGATCCCTCTATTACAAGCTATTAAGGACATACCAATTTACAGCAAGGTAATAAAGGAACTATGTATTAAAATCCTAGGAAATAAAAAAAGGACCCCCCCACAATTCATGTTATAGGAGAGATGTATGAGTATATGAAAAACCAGTCTCGGATTGCAAAATATACAAATCCAGGGGCCCCTCTCTAAAAAATCAAAAAGAGGTAAGGATCTTTCTTGTCCATGTAGGCTATTAACGTCGTTTTATTGAAAATTTCACTAAAATAGATACACCAATGTTTAAGTTGCTTACAAAGGATGTAGAATTCCAATGGACTGAATCTTGTCAAAGTGATTTCAAAGTCTTAAAAGCTAAATTATCAGTGGAACCAATACTTAGGGGTTCAAAATGGTCCCTTCCTTTCCATATCTCCATTGATTCTTATGATATGGCCATAGGAGGAGTCCTAGGTCAAAAATAGGGCCAAGCATCTTATGCCATTTACTTTGTTAGCAAGAACTTAGCTCTTGCTGAACTGAATTACATTGTCACCGAAAACGAATTCTTGGCGGTAATTTATGCCATTAATAAATTTCATCATTATATTATAGGATATGAATTTTTTGTGCATATGAACCATTCTTCCATCAGATTGTTTATGAATAAGCCAATTACCAATGGTAGAGTGACCTAGTGGCTTCTTTTATTACAAGAATTTAATATTATTGTCATCGATCGACCTGGTAGAGAAAATTTGGTAGCAGATTTCCTCTCTCATATTCAACATGATGATGGTGCTAAACCTGTTGACGATACTTTTCCTGATGAATATTTATTTGCGGTGTCTGTTCAAACCCCTTGGTTTGCAAACATTTCCAATTATTTAGCAACTGGGAAATTGCCAAACCACTGGTCCCCACACGAGAAATGTTGCATTATAGTCCAGAGCTCTAACTATTCTTGGGTTGATAATGACCTATTTCGCACTAGTCTAGATCTTATTATTAGACGACGTGTACGAGAGGACGAGATGACAGAAATCCTCCATGCATGATATGATGGGCCATGTGGGGGACACTTTTCTGACAAGTGGATGGCATACAAAGTATTGCATTCTGCTTATTACTAGACAAGTATTTTTTAGGATGCTTCCATATGTGTTAAAGGATCATGGATAATTTTAGGGGTGAATTTTAGCCTAGTGGGCTATTTTTCCATGTTTTTCTCCCAAAAACGATTCACCATGTTTCATTTTTTGAAGCCCTATTTCGCCCAATTTTGATGGGGCAAACTTTTTTCACCATAAAAATCACCAAATTATTATATAAACGATATAAATCCTTGTAAATTAAAATATTTTTTGAAAAATATCGCCAATCATTTTATAGTTGGTGTTTTAAGAGTTGGTAATATTCGCCAACATTTATACACTTTTAAATAAGTATGGTTCCTTAAAATCATCTCTGTAAAGGATGTTATAGTTTCCAAAGATTGGGTAGACCTATGTCATCTGATGAGATTCCTTTATAGCCTCAGGTCATGATTAAGCCTTTTGGGAAGTGGCCTCTCGATTTTGTAGGACCAATTTCTCCCATGTCCCGTAAGAAGAAATATATCCTGGTTTTCATAGACTACATCACCAAATGGGTAGAAGCTAAAGCTTTTTTTAGGGCCACAAAGAAATATGTGGAAGAATTCATATATGGAATTCATATGTGGAAGAATTTCAAGTAGAATACCTTAATGAAGTCATTAATGATACTATTCTATAGGAGGTGCCAAATATTTCAGTGCATACCCATCTGCAGCAAGAACCCATTTAGGAACAAAGGATTCCTCCATTTCTGAAACGATCGGCAATAGAAAAACGTATAGTCCATCCTTCTTAAGGTGGGTACTTTTGGAGAGAAGGATGAATTCCTTCATGCCAACATGGTACTAACATTTAGGTAACATGGCGTAAAAGGAATGGACCCAGCACATGCGTGAGTTGGTTCAATTTTGAGTAAGTGTTTTCTGTTCCAAAGTTGTCATATTTCCCAAAGTAAGAGGTTGACACAGGTTGCGAAAAAAATGTTTGGAGTAAATAAGTGAGATTCGCTCCTAAAATTTTGAGAGTCAGGTGAACGCAACGCACGAATCTCAGGAGAAGATCCCAGAAATAATCATTATCAAATGAGATAATTTAGTTGGTTATCTATTTATTATTTAGGTTGATTAGCATCAAAGCGCATAGTGAGCTCCTAGCATAATAGCCAACGATGTGTATAAACCAAAAAGGCTCAACAGTTGAAACTACTTGAAAGGGTCGGTCAAATAGGCATCTACTACACAACCACTACAAGATGAATTAATCAGGTTCCGTTCTAAGTGCACTCACCAATATCTCCAGAGCATATTAGGCTCATCTACCAAACTATCCTGGCATATTTTCACTCCCATATTCTAGTGTTCTTTTTGAGTTTTGTCTAGATGCCTCTAGCACTATCTAGATTTAACACTGTGGCAGCCTTCTCAAGCACAGATCCAGGCGAAAAGATAGGCACATGATATATTTTATCTCTTCTATCATGTGCAAGACCATTTCATCATAAACCCATGATAGCCAAAGGGAAATAGTGAATGGCCTTGTTTATCATCTAGCAGGCTTCAGGCTTCAGGCTTTAGCGTTTATTTGTTTATGTAGGTTTTGTTTTTTTCTTAAGTTTTATAATACATATATTAATTTTTTAGAAATTGTGTTGTTTTAATATATATATATATATAGTTGCAGGTTTTATCAAATGAATAATATATGTATTAAAATTAAAGCTAAAAACTTAATGAAGAAATGTGATATTCAAATTTAATTTAAATTTTTTTATATATTCTTTTTAAATTTATGTTTTTAAAGCATTTCTAGATATAAAATAGATTTTTATTTCTAACAAAGTTAAAAAAATAGGTGTTGATCAAAGGGTGAAGTTTTTTTTTTATTTCTATTTTTATTTTCTATAATATAAATTTAAATTTTTTTATTTTAAAAACTCATATTAAAACAAATAAAGAAGCATTGTAAAACTAAAACAAAGGACTATATAGGAAAATTAAAACTAGTATTTATTTGTATATATATCTATATATATATATATATATATATATTAATTGTTCTTAGATTTAAAAGTAACTAATCCTTAATGTATGTTTTATTTTTTATTCTTAGCATGACTTAAAAATTATTTAAGTAAACATGAAAGTTCAAAAAAAAATCAAAATTTTGGTTGTTTTTTTCATAAATATTTTTAAATTTAATGGATTAAAATTGTTTTTAATTCCTAAAAAAATTAAAAAACAAAATAGTAAATAAGACAAAGATGAAAATTTTAGTAAACAAAAACATTAAAGCAAATTAAAGCATCCTACATGCTAATTTTGAATTAGAAATAAAAACTAAAATCTACCTACTTTACTTTAATTGGAATTTTCAATCTTTTAAGTGTAGTCAAATTTCCAGTGGAACCAATATACATTTTAAAAGTAGTAAAATAATATTTACATACGATTTTAAAAAATGAAACCTAATGTATTCAAAGGTATGCAAAATTAGGGATTGTAAATGTAAATTAACAAAGTAAAAATAAAAACAAAATTGATCTAACCTAACATTTACTTGGAACCATTGTTCAATGCAACTTTCGTTTGTATGATAATCACCCGAGACCCCTTCTTCACCCTCTTCAATCTCCAGTTCGAACACGTGTTCTTCATCTGATATGCATGATTCTTCAAGTGTCGATTCTTCATTATTTACTTCAGGAAGAGTGATTTTATCCTTGACTGCTGTCAAAATCTCCTCTTCTAAAGAAGAGGAGATTCTGGTTTTTGCTATGATCTGAGTGAGCTTCTCTAAGCTTATGCTCATCATAAAGATAAAATCAAATCAAATGAAAAAAAAAGAAATGAATAAAACAAGTACATGACGAATGCAAAAACATTACGAAATGGGTTAGTACAAAACGAGTGCAAAAACAGAGATAAGAAGTGCACAAAAATTTGTACAAACAAAAATGAACAGATACAAAATTAAGAGCAAGTTAGTATGAAATAAAGGCTAGCCAAAAATGAAAGCAATCCAAAATTGAAACTACAAAAATTGTAAAAGAAAACTTGCATAAAAATAAAATCGCATTTGCAGAAAATAAAAGAACACTCTTGCAGGAAATGTAAATACTTTGCAAAAAAAATAAACACGCTTGCAGAAACAACAAGGCTTTGGGGAAACCCACTAAAGCAGACGCGTCTAGCTGTTACACCATGGGAATTCCAAAAATTCCGTAGTGAAGTCATCCTTGTGTCTTACCATTTCTCCTCCCCCTTTCTATGTAAAAAAAAATGAACTACATACCTATCTAAACTCTTATCCCTTTTAGAACCTCCCTGGCAATGGAACTAAAATGTTGGGGAAAAACATTAAAAAAATTATAACATATATCCAACAATTTAGTTTTCAAATCAGAGAGAGAGCGTAAACTTGTGAGGTACAGATAAAATATATGCAAGGGTGGAGTATTGCTAACTTAATCTATAACTGAAATTGAATTAAGCTTGCAAATCAGGAAATGGAAAGAACAAAAATCTAAAACATGAAATTGCATGAAATAAACTGATGTAAAGCAATCAACATTTAACTTGTGAGCTCACATAAATCTATGCTAACAATTCATAAGAAAGAAAGTGCTAAAAATATATATTAACATGGAAGAGTAATAGGATTTGCATCAAAGCATAATCTCCATTACATAACAATAAAAAATCCATTATATGACTAAATCTAAACTATTCTCTACTTCCAAACCACTAGAGAGATCTCTAACCAAAATGAGGAGAGATCCCTCTTATTTATACATGAATCCAAGATAACTAATCATAATTACAGATCCACTATTCTCTCAACTTATCCATCAAAATACTCAACAACTCCACTTTTCTCTCAACTTATCCCTTCAAATCCTCCAACAAATATTGGATGAGATATTCTCTCCACATTTCCATGATCTTCTCCTTGAAAGTAGCCCACATCTTGAATATGAAATTCGAATTTAAGGCTAGGTGGTCACTTTTGAGCTTGCTAAAGTCTTCAAATACACCAGTAAGCATCACCAAACTCATCCAAATTTAAAGTATAATGAAAATATGTTAATTTTCTCAATAATTAACCACAAATTCACTCAAAATACTCAAAAATAAATGATGTGGGAAATGGTAATATAAACCCATATTTATTATGAAAGTGGTGAATATTAATGGTTTTATGGAAGGAAAAATAGGAATAAGGTGATAAATGGTATGTGAAATGATGTATAAAATGTGGTCTTTTTTCGGCTCAATAGAGTCATAGGCCAAAAAGAGGGCCAAACATCTTATTCCATTTACTTTGTTAGCAAGAACTTCGCTCCCGCCGAACTGAATTACATTGTCACAGAAAAAGAATTCTTGTCGGTAATCTATGCCATTTATAAATTTGGTCATTATATTGCAGGACATGAAGTTTTCATGCATACAAACCATTCTGCCATCATATTTTTTATGAATAAGCCAATTACTAATGGTAGAGTGACCATGTGGCTTCTTCTATTATAAGAATTTAATATCATTGTTGTCGTCGACCTAGTAGATAAAATTTGGTAGCATATTTCCTCATATTCAACATGATGATGGTGCTAAACTTGTTGACGATACTTTTCCTGATGAACATTTATTTGTAGTGTTTGTTCAAACCCCTTGGTTTGCAAACATTGCCAATTATTTAGCAACTGGGAAATTACCAAACCACTTGTCCCCACATGAGAAAATCCACATTATAGTCCAAAGCTCTAACTATACCACTGTTTTATAATGACCTGTTTCACACTGGTTCAAATCTTATTATTAGACAATGTGTACGAGAGGATGAGATGACATAAATTCTCTGTGCATGCCATGATGGCCCATTTGGGGGACACTTTTCTGACAAGGGGACGACATACAAAGTATTTCATTCTGGTTATTACTGGCCAAGCATTTTTAAGGATGCTGCTAGATATGTTAAAGGATGTGATAGTTTCCAAAGAATGGGTATACCTGCGTCATCTAATGAGATTCCTTTATAGCCTTGGGTCATGATTGAGCCTTTTGAGAAGTGGGCTCTTGATTTTGTAGGACCAATTTCTCCCATGTCCTATAAGAAGAAATATATCTTGGTTTTCACAGACTACATTACCAAATGGGTAGAAGCTAAAGTTTTGTTTAGGGCCACAGAGAAATATGTGGTAGAATCCATATATGAAGAAGTATTCACTCGATTTGGTGTGCCTAGAGAAATCATCACTAACCAAGGCTCGTAATTCACCTCTAAATTAATGAAAGAGCTTACCACAAAATATGGTATACAACATTGCAAATCCTCACCTTACCATCCACAAGCTAATGGCTAGGTAGAATCAATCAATAAGGTATTGGAAGATATCTTAACTAAAACTATTCAGCTACATCATAAGGATTGGGAAGATAGACTCCCAGAAGCCTTGTGGACCTATAGGATAACACGGAGAAACACTACTGGTCATATCCCACATGAGATAGTATATGGCAAGAAATTAATTTTACCTATCGAGTTCCAAGTTAAGACCTTTCATATGGCCACACAGTTAGGCATGGATTTGGATGAGGCACAAAAACAATGGGTTTTACAGATTAATGAGTTAGATGAAATTAAACAAGATGCACTCCAAAGAACAATGTTAATACAGAATCAATAGAAGAAATGGCATGATAAATTTATTAGAAAAAAAATAAATTTAATACTGGGGATTGGTCATTACTATTCGAGTCAAGGTACAAAAAATTTAAAGGAAAATTAACTACCCGTTGAATGGGCCCATATGAAGTAGTTACAACTTTCGATAATGGGTCAGTATAAATTAAGACAATTGATGGTTCACAAGTTTCCTTTATAGTAAATGGACACAGACTTAGACTTTACCACCAACCAATATCTAAACAGGATTTTTTGCAAAATCTCTTACAGCAGAAGGAGATGGAACTGGTTGAAGAGGAAATTATTCCTCCTCCTCCTGATCCTTAAAGTTATTCTAGGTTGTCATTACTTTTATATATGTAAACATGTTTGTGTTCTCCTGAATAAATGAGAGTCATTTCTAACAAATTAACTACATTTATATAGAGGATTAATTTCCATGATCACCTATTGTAGTCTTGTCAATTAAAACAGAAAGACTCTTTTCCTTGTTTTTCTCATTTTTATGAATTTTATAGATGCTTTTGTTTTGAATAAATTATGAACCATCTAACAAGTGATTTTGCAGTTTGATTACAAATATTTTATCTCTATAAGCATCTCATGAGGTATTATCTGAAAAGGGAAGTGCCCTAAAAGACTCATAATGTATCTTAACGCTTTTTGGGTATTTTTGAAAATTGAAGTTTATAGTGAAAATTAAAAGAATTCTCTGTATATATTTGTCTCTATGATTCGTTATGACTTTATATATGCTATTTTGATTCAGACATGTACATTTATGATTTATTGGAATAGTTTCTTGAAATACCTACTTTAATCATCATGTTCTTCATATTCTTATCTTACACCTATGGACTACTAGTTCGTCCTATACTTATTATCCAAATTTGTCTCTTAAGCATTTTTGTGGTAACTCGAGAGTAAGTGGAATTTATGCTTGTGGGGAACATTATTGATATTTTATGAAGAAGATAAACTGAGAGGCCAACGTGCAGCTTTAATTTATTCTCTTTTGACATGACTTGCGGTTTTGGCCATTATAAAAGTTACTTATAAGGTTTTCTCTAGAAATGTTGGAGCAGGGCCCACAGCTACAGGAAAAGCTGCTATATCGGGACAAGAAAGTCAAAAGAAACAGTACAGGAAGTAGCTGAGAAGAGAGAGCTCAACCACTACACTTAAGGCAGCGGTGAAGAAAAGAGGGCTGAGCTACCCTCATAAAGGAAAAGGAGCAATGGGTCGAGGTATTGAAGACAAAGGACAAAAGGGGAGTGACCGAGGAAGCGGCTCCCATACCCACGATCAGCGCCAGGAAGCGTGGAAGACTGCAAAGAGCTGCAGTATGACCAATAAGTGATAGTTCAAAGTACAGATGCGTCGACTGTCACAGTTAGGGTTTTTTGGGTTACTGTTGGGATAGGCCCACAGTTTTGTATCAGGGTGAGACCTTTGGGCCACCTATTTAAGCATGTATTTTGTATTGTAAAAGGTTGGATAGTAGACATTTAGTTAGACGGGTAGTAGATAGATAATTAAGCCAGTTGTTTAATCATCTGTATTGTAAGATATTGAGAAAGAGTCGAGCTCTGGTTTTGTTATTCAGTCTGTATTATCTTACTGTAACCAGTAGCTGACTCCTTGAGTATGAATGTAACAATCCGCAAGGATTGAGAGAGAGAGAGGATATATTGTAAGAAGAAAGCAGAATAGAAGAGAAGAGATCTAAGAGAGAAGGGCTCTAGCTGAGAACACAGATTTTCCCAGAAGATCTCGAGCTGCATAATAGGTTGCAGCGGAACTATGTTTACTCTCTCAAGATATAATATAAAAACCAGTTCCTGTGGACATAGCTTCCTCCTTGGAAGTGAACCACGTAAAATCAGTGTGTTGTTTGACTATTTCATGTGATTGTGTTTACATATTTGCTATCTGTTACCTGTTACATGAGCTTAGCTAATAGTTAATGAATGTGTGTATGCTATCCTTCAGTTTACAGTAAAGTAGAGGATTAAATATGAGTTGGATGTGTTAAGTATTCTGCATATAAGTTATCAGTGTTTGATTCAGACAGTAACAGTTACAGTGTCAAGTGATTCCTGTATATTCAATTCCGCAAGTTGAGCGCAATAGATGTTGAGCATATTAGACTATAGAAGCTAAGTGAAGCTATTCAACACTCTTGTGAATGATAGCTAAGCTAGTATAAGAGAGAAGGGGAATTCATTGGACCGTGAGAGTTGGAGAGTCCTATTAAGTCTTACCATAGAAGCTATCGCAGTGCAGAAAGGCGATATCGCACTGCTAGAGGAGCCGCGGTGTGGGATATCGCAGGTAAAGAGTCAAGTACAAAGGAAAGTTTGTGCATCATCGGAGAAGCCACGATGCAATAAGAGTCCATCTCATAACAAAGTCTATGCGGAAGAGAGATCCAGCGTTATAAAAAGACTCAACTGGTTAACCAGAGTCAGGAGAAACCTAGGATGCTACAGAACCTGGTTGAGGACACGTGAGTCTACAGCCACCCCATCTAGGATCACTTCGGGTGAGACTTCAGGCCGTTCTGCAGTCTGTCGTCGAAAGGGCCAGTGAGCTAGGGGTTTTGTTGGTACATTAGAGTAAACCCGGGTCTACCCAAAGATAACCAACAAATGGTTTCATTGCCTATTTTGAACAAATTGAAGAGCTAATGTTCTGTTGGCATCCTACTAAAGAAGAAGTTAACAACTAGGTTGAGTCTAAGGAGAGAGAATTTGCTGAAAAAGAAAATAGGAGTCCTAGGCTTAGTACAAAGGACTGGTTAGAAAAACATATCTTCACAGACTTGCATACGATTTTTTTTGCGACCTATGCAAACGAGTTGTATGACTGGTTATCAAAGTTGACTGATAAGAACATATTCAAGAAGAAAAGGAACATTGTCTGGACACCGGAGCTGATTAACACCTTGAAGAGCGTTGATAACCCCATTTCGCGGGTAGTAGACTTCTATCTTGCAAGTTTGCTGGAAGGTTTCGTTACAGAGTTTGCAGTTGATCAAAGAAAGAGTTTCAGCGAAGCGGAGAGGTACTTCTTCAAAGGATATCGTGGTAAGTACTTGACCTCTTTAAACTTGTTCCTTAAGATGTTATTACATGAAAAAGGAGTATTGGATATATTCTCAGATGAATAAATTAAGTAAGTGTAATGTCACAAGAGTTTGAGAGTGATTTTGAAGAAATTGGATGTACACGTAGTGGTAAGAAGTATAAAGTAGATTTCGGGTCTTCCTTCTTTGAAGACAGTTCAGACAGTACTAGAGAACAGAGTCAAAATAATAGAGAAATAACAGTAGGGGGTATTCCTTACCACCCTTATACCCCACAGAAAGCAACTGAGACTCAGAATAATCCCGCAAAAACTCCATCTAGTAGTTCACACACAGTGCATACTACAGTTACACCACCGAGTGGTAGTAACACAGCAAATCAGAATCCACCACGTAGAAACAGAATGGGGGATGATATGAATTTACCTACCTTTAAAGGTACAGGGGCAGAAGACCCAAAACAACATTGGTTCCTATGTGAAGCCATATGGACCATTAAACAGATCCAAGATGATAATACTAAACTTGTCCAGTTGGCCACTACACTTAGAGAACGAGCTTTAACATGGTATATGAAGTATACGACAGTACAGCCCACAACGCTCATACAGGTCAGGACCGCCATGATTAAGGAATTTAAGAAACCTAAGTCTGAGTCACAATGTATTACAGAACTTAAAGACATCAAACAGTTACACACAGAGTCAGTATGGGACTTTGATAAAAAAAATTAAAGCCCTTATAGACCAAGTTAGCTTTGAGTTTGCGTCGAAGCAGCATAAGGAATGGTTTATCGTAGCACTGCTCCCTCACATCAGACTTCCACTAATGCAATAGAGACTCCGTACGCAGGATGAAGCGTTGGAGATGGAAATGAAACTAGAGGCTTCACCTATAGCTGAGACTAGTACAGGTATGACAAATTTACAAAATCAGTTAGCCAATCTCACTTTACAGTTGCATGAGATTAAGAAAGGAAAAGAGGTTGCACAAGAGTTATGGTGTACAAAGTGTAAAGGACAAGGCCATATTAAAGATAACTGTCCAGTATTTGTTGAGTATTTAGCAAGTGGGGCTCCTAACCCCTTAGTACAGAATTAAGGGCCATGGTGTGAAATTTGTAAAACAAGAGGACATAGACCACAAGAATGCCCTTTACTTCAGAAGTATGTACAAACTCCTAAGAATTTATACTGTAACTTCTGTAAGTCAGTAGGACATGATGAAAATAATTGTAGAGCTTATGATCTCATGATAGACATAAAACATGAACTCTACAGAGTCCAGTCAGAGACATTAGGTCCAGTAGCAGGACTACAGCATGAACCCGCTCATGTTGGCCATGGAGGAGGATTCAGAAGACGAGGCCGTGGTGGAGGCTTTGGCCGTGGTGGATACTTTGGCCGTGGTCATGGACCGATTATTTGTTATAACTGTGGATCCATAGGAAATTATGCTAGGGACTGTCAGAACCCTACTACGACATGTAAATATTGCAAGTCCTATGATCATACTATAGAAGAATGTCCTACCTTGATAGCCAAGATGAGGGACCCTAAGCCAGCAGTAAACCAGAACATTCAGCTTATTGCTGCTGAGCAGAAAGAACCAAAACCAAGAGTCAATATTATGACTCACAACAGTGCTTCTACTAGTAGGACATCGCAGATGCAGAAAAGAATACAGGTCCGGAGTGGGTGCGTAAAGCCAGTGATAAATCAACACCACTTGACCTACAGAAGAACAAAGAAATGTTTCAGCAAGATAAAACGTTCTTTACTGAACCTACACCATCAGGATCGCAGGTATTTCCTTGTAAGGGCATACCGCAGCAGCAACATTGTGGCGTTAGTCCTGCGCAGACATCGCAGGCTACCACATCGGGAAGGTCTGAAGAAGATTAGTTGACAGGAAGTGTCCAATCCTTCCTGTGGAGCTGTTTGAAACTCATCAGAAATTAGAAATCTATCAGAGAGCTTTAGCGCATCATAGACCAGTACTAGCAACCTTCTTTCATGAGCAGTACGCAGCGTGCTATTCATAATATTATGGGCCATACAAGAACCGGAAGAGAAATGAGACTCATAGCGCAAATTGGAGAATTTGAAATGGATGAGGTAATCCTAGATTTAGGATCAGAGGTAAATGTTCTGACTAAGCAGACATGGGAACAGATGGGTAGCCCTAAGTTAGCTAGATCACCTATCCATCTACAACTCGCTAATCAGCAAAGGGTATCGCCACTGGGTCAATTACTGCAAGTACCAGTTGATATTGATGGAGTTTGCAGCTTTGCAGACTTTGAAGTCATAGAAATCATTGGCGATAGCAAACCGTATCCAGCTTTACTAGGTATTGATTGGGCAATCGATAACATGGCCATTATTGATTTAAAGAAAATACAAATGAATTTTGAGGATAATCAGATTCAAGTCATCGCACCATTGGATCCTTTCCAGGGTCCTCATTATATTGAACCCATCAGAGCAGAGGAAGAGGTGCGTAATATGGAAAGCCTCTATCAGATGACTGCTAATCAGAGTGATTACATCAACCCCACCACAGAAGGAAATATCAATTGGCGATGCGACAGCTCATGCACATCAGATTCAAATGTTGGCTTAGAAAATTGGCAGAATATACTTTACGAAGTCTCAGCTCACAGATGTGCGTTTATTACTAAGTCACTGTGATGGATTGGCGCAGAGGTTAAGGATATTCCGTCATTTCATGGCTTAGTGGATGTTAATGACTTTTTACAACAGTTTGAGCAGGAAATTCCTCATGAGCAGAGGATGGCAGCTATTGACCTTGCAGTCAAAGCCACACCTGCAAGATGGTGGCATGCACATAAAGAACATATTGCATCATGGGATGATTTTAAGAGACTGATGGCAATCAAATTCTCTAATAACAAGAACCCTTTACAGCAGAAATACACAGGATAAAGTGACCCCAGGTCACATATTAAGATTTGTGAACAGAGTTGGTTGGACATTCCAGAGGATGAATGGGTTCACCTATTCATTCACACTTTAGACACAATCCCAAGGAACTGGTACACTGAGACAGAGTTGTGCAGATGAACTATTTGATGGCCAGTTATGATAGACAGCTTTTTACTCACTTTCACTTTTGAATCTGAGTATCCAAGCATTGATCAGGCTCTAGGTAGTATAAAGGCTAATATATTTGAATATTATACCCTACCAGTGTATACTCATCCTGATTGGGCCATCCAGTTAGAACAAGCGCTAGAGTGTTACAACTTCGCAGAAGAGCCAGCGGATGAGGATGAGAATCCTCGTAGTATCAACATTCCAGAGTCTGAAGGGACTCGTGAAGTTGATGGACCAAAGCTAGAGTTTCCAGCTGTCACAGAACCTATCAAGATTAAAAAAATCAATATTGGCATAGAAATAGAACCAAAGTTTGCCTCTAATGGAGACTATTGGGATGATGAAACAGTAGGACACATCGCAGATCTGTTACATGACTATCAAGACCTATTTCCCACTAAGTTCACAGAGATGAAGGGAATAGTAGGAGATTTGGGAGTCATGCAGATTCCTTTTAAAGAGGATGCTAGGCCAGTTAAGCAGCGTCCATACAGATTGAATCCTTCCTATAAAGAAAAAGTTAAAGATGAGATTGATAAGATGCTAGTAGCAGGCATTATTGAACCAGTAGAAGAGAGCGAATGGGTTAGTCCCATGGTTGTGCAGGAAAAGAAAACCAAAGGAGAAATCAGGATTTGTGTCGATTTGTGCAAACTCAACGACTCATCACTTCATGACCCATTTCTGACACCTTTCACTGATGAAGTTTTATACAATGTGGGTGGACATGAGATCTACTCATTCATTGATGGCTTTTCAGGCTATCACCAAATAAGAATCCATTCAGAGGATCGACATAAGACCACCTTTGCGACAGAATGGGGCTCATTCCAGTATACGGTAATGCCCTTTGGTCTTAAAAATGCACCAGCTATCTTTTCTAGAGTAGTAGTTGCTTTATTTAAGGAATACATCCATAAATTCTTAGAAGTATATTTTGACGACTGGACTGTATTTGGATTAATCGAAAAGCATATAGGAGATTTAAGGCTCATGTTAGAGAAATGTAGGCAATATCAGATTTCTCTTAACTTGAAGAAATGTATATTCTATGCACCATTTGGTATTTTGTTGGGTCATATTGTTTGCAGACAATGGTTGATGGTAGATCCTGCAAATATTTCCATCATTGTAAATCTTCGAGCACCCAACTTAGTCAAGCAATTGAGGACAGTGCTTGGTCATATCGGCTACTATAGAAAATTCATCAAAGGCTATGCAAAGATCACAGCACCTATGGAAAAGTTGTTAAAGAAAGACGTGAAATTCCTATGGAACAAGGAATGCCAGCAAAGTTTAGACACTCTTAAAGAGAGGATGGTTGCACCACCTATCTTAGTATTCCCAGATTGGAACAAGCCATTTCATGTACATGTGGATGCATCTGACATCGCACTAGGGATTGTCTTAACACAGCCAGGAGAAGGGGGTATTGATCACCCTTTCGCATACTCCAGTAGAAAGTTATCTACCGCAGAAAAGAACTACACCACTACAGAAAGAGAAGGATTAGCTATGGTGTATGCTGTACAGAAGTTCAGGCACTACTTGCTGGGT
>LPNX010979677.1:38980-82544 GCA_001517045.1 Pseudotsuga menziesii | reverse complement strand
AAGTATTTGGTCAATAAACCAGTGTTAGGAGGAAGGATCTGTAGATGGTTACTCTTATTTCAGGAGTATGATTTTGAAATTATTGTAAAACTAGGAAAATTAAATGCTGGACCTAATCATCTATCGCGAATAGACTCAGGATAAGAACCAAGTAATTTAGAAGATAATTTCCCAGATGCACAATTGTTTTTTATCCAGATCGCATATGAGTATTATGAAGATGATAACACTTTCTCACTACAGGGTGGGCACCAATTGAGTTTACTAAGCAGCAGAAGAAACAGTCAGTTTTGAAAGCAGTAGATTTCACTTTGATCGCAGGACAATTATATAAGTTAGGTCTAGACGAATTCCTACGTAGATGCGTGATGCCACACAAGAAAGAGGCCATTATCAGGGAAGCACATTCAGGTACCACAGGAGGTCATTTCGCAGGAAAGACGACTGCGCAAAAAATTCTAGCTGCAGGATTATGGTGGCCTACTTTGCACAAAGACACTAAGGAGTTTTGCAGATGCTGCAATATCTGCTAGAGGGTAGGAAAACCTTTGCGAAGAGATGAAATTCCACTGCGACCACAGATCATGCTGTGGGCATTTGAAAAGTGGGCTATAGACTTCGTGGGTCCTACCAACCCACCCAGAAAATGATCTGGTGCGAGATACATCATCACAAGAATATAATACCTCACCAGATGGGTAGAGGCCAAAGCAGTAAGGAATTGTGATGCTGCTACAGCTGCACAGTTCATTTTTGAAAACATCATTAGTAGATTTGGATGTCCAGTAATTTTGATGAGTGATCAAGGCACACATTTTTTGAATCGCACTATTGAGGCCTTGACGGAGGAATTTCAGATACAACACCATAAGAGCACTCCCTAACACCCGCAAGCTAATGGTACGGTGGAGGATTTTAACAAGATTCTAAAAAATGCTCTTACTAAGATCTGTAACAGCCAAAGAAATGATTGGGACCTCAGGGTTAATGCTGTATTATGGGATTATAGAACTACATGCAAGAAACTTACAGGACACACACATTTCAGCTTGGTGTATGGACAAGAGGTTGTAATTCCTATGGAATATATTATTCCCAGTTTAAGAATTGCTCAAATTACCGAGATGGCTGATGCAGATACGATGAATGACAGGTTAGCGCAGCTGCTTGCCTTAGAATAAGACAGATTCATCGCAGGATTTCATCAAAAAGTGTAGAAGGCACAAGAAAAATCTTGGCATGATAGGCACATTAAGAGCAAGAGTTTTCAGATAGGATACCCAGTGCTCCTTTATGATAGTAAGTTTGTTAAGTTTCCAGGGAAGTTTAAGACGCATTGGTAGGGGCCATATCAGATTCAGCAAGTTACAAGAGGAGGTGCCATTCAGCTCAATAAACTGAATGGGGAGCTTGTTC
This sequence comes from Pseudotsuga menziesii, assembly GCA_001517045.1. Classification (NCBI taxonomy): domain Eukaryota; kingdom Viridiplantae; phylum Streptophyta; class Pinopsida; order Pinales; family Pinaceae; genus Pseudotsuga; species Pseudotsuga menziesii. The sequence goes on along the minus strand of LPNX010979677.1, from coordinate 81,128 downwards.
CTACTTTCATTAATGGCAGTAGGCTTAAGCTTTATAGTGATAGCCACCCCACCCCCCAATATTAATGTAGGGAACTGTCTGTGCAGATGTCCAGTGTAGTTGAAAGGAGACATTGCACCTATAACTAGTCTACACTGGAAAAAAAAAAACTTGGCATGAAACTTTTAGTTTAGGACGATGCGGTGTGACATCGCAGCAATGCGATGCTCCCCGTGCCACGTAGACTATTTTGGAAAGGAACATCAGGCTAGTCACTTCACCCTCTGATAAGCAGTTAATACCGGATATGACAGCTATCCATTACCCTAGATTTGGAAACAGTATAGTGATTTTCCCAGATTTGGTAAATCTTGGTCGAGACTGGTGCCTGTGCACAGTTTTCAAAGGAAATTTGATCGGATTTTCAGCAATTAATGAGGATAAAAATGACGGGTGTTGTCTTGTCCATGCAATAAATGTTGTCAACGGGTCTAGCTTAAGTGACCATTGATTCAGAGAGTATCACCTTTGTTATAAGTACATATATCATTCACACAGAAGGGTTACTTTAGTTATTTCTGAGAGTTATAGAGCAATTTGTAAGAGTTTTGACTGAGCATAGATACTTCAGTTACAGAGTGCTAGTTTCCCCAATTTCGCAGCCATTTCCAGTCCAGAGTATTGCACCAAGTGGTGTATGTCTGAGAAGGAACCTTTAGAAGACGTTGTGCGATGATTCCAGAGTGGTGGCCTCCTGTCTGTTATGACGACGCCACCCAAGGTTGTGAAACTAGGTGCACCATAGGTCAGACAGACGCCAAGGATGAGGACTCAAGCTCAGATAGTAGAAGAGTCCAGACCAGAGCAGGAAGAAGAAGTCCATATGGCAACAATATACATCGTGTCGTGAGTCGAGGACGCACCAGAGGTAACCATTCCCAAGGGTGCTAAGTTTCCTATTCCACTACTGTCGATTGACCCTCGTATAAAGAAAGATGGAGACCTTTTAGGATATGTCCTTGTTCTTAAATTTACAAACTATAACCTTGGAGACAGCAAGACATACCCTCAGTTTTGGCCGGATCAGTATCTTACGGTTTAGAGGAACCTGAGGACTGATGCAGATGAGTTTGTTCCTATGGAACATGTCCAGGTTCTTGAGCGGTCAGGCTTGCTCAATTTGCTGAGAATACCACATTTTGGATGAAATGCAGAGGTTAATGCCGTGGTACGCGTGCTACTTTCCCGTGTACATGGAGGTTACCTCTGGTTGGGTAACCGGTTTGACTTGAACGTTGATCTGATACACCGTATCACTGGGTTGTCCAAGAGTGGTAAGGACCCTCAGACGCATATATCAGGGAAGAGCAAGGATTCCAAGCTACCAGCAACCCTAGTTAACAAGTATAAGATACAGAGAGGAGGTCGGGCTTATGACCTCACAGCCATAACAGATGGCACACTCAGATTTACAGCCAGTCTGCTTGCAAGCAGACTGTTAACCAAAGTTCGCCCAAAAGAAGTCACAGGATCAGTAATTCACCTTGCCATACAAGTCGCAGAAGGTGAACAATTTAATTGGTGTTTATTTTTATTAAATATTTTTCTTCAATATTGTTTGACAGCACAGGACAAGCTGAACCACTGCTTCCATTTCTCGTGGCTTCTTATATTATGCGCATTTGTTGGGTGGAAAGAGCCACCCCATACCCAGTTTCTACAAGTACGAAGCGACGAGTGTAGAGGCGTGCGCTATACAAACTTATGGGAGAGCAATAAGCCAGCCAAGAAAAATATCAATATGATAGTATTTTATGAATACTATAACCTGTTGAAGAGAGTCATCCAGGAGACACCGTGGATTAGCACGGATATTGTGGACATGTATGATAATCGGATTGATTTCATGGTAGACAGCCACACAATCTATCTACGGCCAAAAGGGTTTAGAATGGATAACTTGGTTGTTGGTTCATTCATGATGACAGCGCAAGATGTTGAAGATGTTATCAAAGACTTTGATGAATAATGGAAGAAGGCATTAGAAGATTCCACAGCAGGAAATGTAACACTAGATACCGCACCACTAGGCCCATTAGACAAAGGAAAAGATAAGGTGGGTTCCAAGAAAAAATACCCAGTAGAAGTGCCACCAGCGGCACAAAAGAAGAAAAATGCAGAAGAGGTGGGCCCAGAGGCACAACAGAGGAAAAACACCAAAGCCTCAAAGCCAACTAAAGAGACCATACTAAAAGAGGATGACTATGAACTCATCGCAACAAGATTGTAGGAGGCGTTGCAGGACTCATTTCAGGTAATGCAAACATCGCAGGACAAGCTGCAGAGCTCGGTAGATAAGTAGCTTCTAGAGTTGAAGACATTAACTGAGAATACTGCCATGGTGCAACTTCCACCAGTTAGGGCGACAGCAGGAGAACAATCACAACAATCGATTTCCCACAAGGAATTCTTTGCAAAGGATCGCATCAACACAGTGTTCATACCGCCAGGGAGCATCCAATTCCCTACTTCAATGATTGATGTGCAGATACAGATTAGACACCCTGTTGAGCTTAACCTGGCACAATTCCTCATTGATCAACTATAGATGATCCAGCAGCAGATAGCCGCAGAGCTCAAGGATAGAGAGCTGGCGACTTATAAATAGAACACTCAGCTGAGACAACAGAATGCGGATCTCACCGCAAGCTCACAGACAAAGGCAGAGGAGTTGAGAGTATACGAATAAAGAGAACAGGACCTCAGTCAAGTCCTGTAGAACATCGCACTGGAGTTACCCCAGTGTAACATAGAGTTTGCCTTACCTCTACCGCAGAACGTAAGAAGAATTGCAGATAGAGCAAAGGCTCTGGAAGAGACAGTGATCAAGATGGAGGAAGACCACAAAGTGCAGATTGCTGAGCTTGAGGCTCGAGCACCAGGCACACCTCAGGCAGACAAGGAATCAAGGGCAGATGCCTTTAGACTCGCTTCAACACATATGAAGTGTCGCATAGATGATGCAGAGTCATTGCTAGCCGATGCGACAAAGACATGGTCGGAGCTAGATGAGCTCCCAGCTAAACTGGAATTGCAACACAGCATCTAGAACATAGAGAAGGCCACAGCAGCAATGAAGGAAGAAGTCAAGAGCTTAGTATCTCTTGCAAAGATGAAGAGGATGACAGAGATGAACCAGTTGCAACAGGAAGCGCAGCAGTTAAGAGAAAAAGAGATAGAACTTAATAATATGCTTCAGCCATATCATGAACAAATTGCAGAGCTGGTCGATGCAGTTGAGCAGAGAGTCAAGGAGTTCAATACAAGCAAAAGTGAAATTGATGGCACAGAAGAATCCATCATTAGTCAATTTATGCTTGAAGCAGCACAAGGATATGTTGAAGCCATAGACAAAGAAGTCACAGGACTTCAAGAAATATTTGCAAGGACTTTGCAGGAAGCTAAGGAGAAGCTACAGCAAGAGAAGCCAGTTGTTAGTGGCTTGAGGATGAGCCACAAGTAAGTGTTAGGGGATTGTTGGAGCAGGGCCTGCAGATACAGGAAAAGATGTTATATCGGGACAAGAAAGTCAAAAGAAATAGTACAAGAAGTGGTCAAGAAGAGAGAGCTCAACCACTGCACTTAAGGCAGCGGCGAAGACAGGAGGGATGAGCTACCCTCACAAAGGAAAAGGAGCAATGGGCCAAGGTATTGAAGACAAAGGACAGAAGGGGAGCGACCGAGGAAGCGGTGCCCATACCCACGATCAGCGTCGGGAAGCGTGGAATACTGCAAAGAGCTGCAGTATGACCAGTAAGTGGCAGTTCAAAGTATAGATGCATCGACTGTCACAGTTAGGGTTTTTTGGGTTACTGTTGGGATAGGCCCATAGTTTTGTATCAGGGTGAGACCTTTGGGCCACCTATTTAATCATGTATTTTGTATTGTAAAAGGTTGGATAGTAGACAGTTAGTCAAATGGGTAGTAGATAGACAATTAAGCTAGTTGTTTAATCATCTGTATTGTAAGATATTGAGAAAGAGTCGAGCTCTGGTTCTGTTATTCAGTCTGTATCATCTTACTGTAACCAGTAGCCGACTCCTTGAGTATGAATGTAACAATCTACAGGGATTGAGAGAGAGAAAGAGGATATATTGTAAGAAGAAAGCAGAATAGAAGAGAAGAGATCTAAGAGAGAAGGGCTCCAGCTGAGAACGCGGAGTTTCCCAGAAGATCTCGAGCTGCATAATAGGTTGCAGCGAAACTGTGTTTACTCTCTCAAGATATAATATAAAAACTAGTTCCTGTGGACGTAGCTTCCTCCTTGGAAGTGAACCACGTAAAATCAGTGTGTTGTGTGACTATTTCATGTGATTGTGTTTACGAATTTTCTATCTGTTACCTGTTAGATGAGCTTAGCTAACAGTTAATGAATGTGTGTATGCTATCCTTCAGTTTATAGTAATGTAGAGGATTAAATATGAGTTGGATGTGTTAATTATTCTGCATATAAGTTATCAGTGTTTGATTCACACAGTAACAATTACAGTGTCAAGTGATTCATGTATATTTAGTTCCGCAAGTTGAGCGCAATAGATGTTGATCATATTAGACTGTAGAAGCTAAGTGAAGCTGTTCAACACTCTTGTGAATGATAGCTGAGCTAGTATAAGAGATAAAGGGAAGTCATTGGACCGTGAGAGTTGGAGAGTCCTATTAAGTCTTACCATAGAAGCTATCGCAGCACAGAAAGGCGATATCGCACTGCTGGAGGAGCTACAGTGTGGGATATCGCAGGTAAAGAGTCAAGTACAAAGGAAAGTTTGTGCATCGTCGAAGAAGTCGCGATGCGATAAGAGTCCATCTCATAATAGAGTCTGTGCAGAAGAGAGATCTAGCGTTATAAAAAGAGTCAACTGGTTAACCAGAGTCAGGAGAAACCTAGGATGCTACAGAACCTGGTTGAGGACACGTGAGTCTTCAGCCACCCCATCTAGGATCACTTCGGGTGAGACTTCAGGCCGTTCTGCGGTCTGTCGCCGAAAGGGCCAGTGAGCTAGGGGTTTTATTGGTACATTATAGTAAACCTGGGTCTGCCCAAAGATAACCAACAAGAAAATTGAATTATGTATTTAGTAGGCTTAACACGCTCTAGTGCCAATCGACTTCCATATATTTAAAATAATTATATGAGCCAAACCCATCAGGGTACTGGACAGGCTTGCTGGCAGCAGGTCAATGCTAAGTAACATCTTAAAACAAGGGAGCTCGGTAAATGCAAGTAAACTTGTCGGGGTACTGAACAAGCCTGCTAGAAGCAGGGCTATGCTTGCATGGTACCAAGATAAACCTGTCAAGGTATTGAATAGGCCTGCTGGTAGTGGGGAAATATTTGGTAAAAGATATTTGGTTAATGCACCACTATACACATGGTTCGTCAAAAATGGTTATATATATAAAAGGAACAAAAAAAAACCAGAATATATAAATACATGTTTAGGAATTGTTTGTTATGTTATGAGAGAATGACTATAAGTTGGGCTCGGACCTGGCCATCTAATTCAACCAATACCTGGGATATGATTATCATAGAAATGGGACCTATAACTATAAAAGATCACAAACTTCACAGGGTGAACTCAAAATATTCTTGAGATGACAAGAAATCTTTACAATGAGGCATGTATGACTAGCTTTTCCTATGGATTTTTTCGAGTCATAATATCATTATTCACCTGGTTTTCCTAAGCACTATTCTTTTTCTAATGAATGTACATTTCTAAATCATTTCCGTTTATTTGTTATTTTTTCTTCTTCTTGCAAAAATGATAACAACATGATAGAACTCTGTATTCAATTATTTTGAAATTACTTAGTTTTAATCGCATGGCTTGAGGACACGCCATATTTTTGGTTTGGGGAAGGAATATTATACTGTCATTATTTTTCTGACTATTCATAAAAGGTTTATTTATCTCTAAGAAATGTCAAGTGTTTTCAGGATGATGCAAGTAGCAAGACCTGGTCCTGATCTTTGATGAATAAGGAAGAACACAATTGAAGATTCAATAGAGTTGTTCTATATGATTCTCTTGTGGGATGATAACCTACAAAAATTCACTACATGATTAGAAGCAACCCGATCCAACAAATCATATTTTTACAGAAAATCCATATGAAGGATCTTATACAGGACCATATGAAGGGTCGAATGCTGGTTCGAATGGAATGCCAAAAAATGATCTGAAGAAAAACTGTGATATTATAGCACTGATGGTTAAGTGTGATATGGTGTTAGTTTAATTCTGTTTTTGGGGAAAACGTTAAGTTAGCTAAGCTATACCCATAATTATCAAGTCAAATCTACATGCTTATAAGAGCATTATGACAAGTGTTATATAATTTCGACCTATGATTTTGTATGATTTTGACATGATACGATCTTGTTTAAGCCCCATATGGAAGTGATATGACCTTAGGAACTTTTCAGTCATCATTATACTACCATCATAGTTATTCTATTATCTAATTCCACGCGTAAACCATCAAGTGATCAATCCTCGCGTTAATTCAAGTTATTATGGCTGTGAATGTGGTTTATGAAATCATATTGATTAATATGTTCAACCTATCCAAATTTTTACTTTCGACGTGGCTGAACAGATCAAAACCTTACAAACTCATTAATGCATGCATCCTTTGACAGCAAACAATTCAATATTCTCCATTATGGCACGATCATCTAAACGTGTCAAGTTTCTGTTGAGATCATTCAATCACTATTATGGAGCACGTTTTAAACTAACATTCTTAGGATTTTCTTTCACCCTCACTTACTGTTGTCCCTGCAGAGTCATTTTAGTCACCATATTCCTGTACCCTCTACAATCCTTGCATCCTTGCCCTTGTATAAACAATGTCGAACTGTCTTGAGCCCAAAAATTATCAGGATCTCTTCCAGATGCCGGAGTTTCAAGAATTTAGGGATATTTTCTTTCGGGCTGGGTGGAACCCATTTCTTCACTTGTTACAGGGGTATGATGAAGAAATTTTACTGCTTTTTGTGATGGGTTTTGATGGTAAGTTGGCCAGGGTTGGTCATCTCATTTTCCAAGTAACTGAGGAGACTATCATCATCGTGACTAGCTCCCAAGAGAAGGCACTCACTAGCACAAACACTGGTTTCTCCCTCGATCATCCCACAAATTTTCTCTCAATCCAGAGTACCAGCATCTTACAGGTGTCAAAGGATTCCATCAAGAATGGATTAAGCTCAAATACCTTAACCCTCTGTTCGTCATCATCCACCTTATCACCTGCGAGGGTAATTTTAGTGTATTCAAATCTATCCATCTTTCTTTACTGGTGCATTTTGTTAATCGACAGTTTCTCGATTTTCAATTTTATTTCCTAAAGAGCTTGGAGAAAATGTCAGGAAAAGTTAGGAAGAATACCATTAATCCTAGGGGCAATTTGCATCACCATATCTTGATCAAGCTCCTAATCTTGGAGCAGCTCAAAGCAAGGAATCAACCTTGGGATACTTTTTTGTTCAAAATCCTAAACCCTCACCTCAATATTCAAAAATGCCCTAGGCATCTTCGTAATCATGAATTTAGTCAAACCCCATCTACAGAGAAGAAAATCCCCAACATCATGCACAACAATGAAGATAAATCAGAGGCCAGTACATCTTCCCATTATACCCCTATTAATCCTGTGTCTACTGAGTTTTTACCTTTTCCATGAATTAATACTAGGATATAAGGCGAATTTTTCCCAGTCCATTATTCGTCCCATTGTCCATACCGTGCTTTAGCCTGATATTTAGGCCAACCATCAAGACATCATGGCCGAGGCATATAAACCTTTCCCAGAGTCACCTCTATTCACATAAGCCGGTGTCTTAGCCGAATTTCTCAAAGGTGTTGCTCGTGAGGCTATCCCTACACCTGCTCAGGGCATGAGTCCTCAAAGACAAGTTCCCTCTGTCGACCTCGAGATACCATCCAGGGAATTGAGTCCACCTCTAGACCCCAAGAAACCTACAGAACCATTCACTCCTAATCAGCCAACAGAAGGCCAATTGACTCAAGAATTGGCATAGTCAGCCCGTCAAAATGAAGGATACGTCAAGTTCATCATGGACCTTCCACAAGAAAATTAGGATTTGCATATGGAAATTAAGGCAGTTGAAGACCTCAATAAGGCTATTTATTCATCACAGAACACTTGATAGGAGAGGCATGCTGTTTTGAAATCTCATGCCAAGAAATTAAAGTTTAAATCCCCTGTTTCATATGCTAAGTCGAAGGCAGCTACTAATGCAGCTCATCCTTCTTCCAAACTCATCTTTTGTTTTTCTCAGTGGGACCTGGCATATCTTTGGTTTGGGGGAATGTTGATCCAAGTTTTGTTACTATTTTTGAATGATAAATTACTCTTTTGACATCTATATTGTCACATTTTTGGCATATTCCTGTCATACATCTTATCATTTAGTATTAGGTATGAATACATTTGGGATTTATGCAAATTCTGGTTTATTCTTATTATTTCATGATTTTATTAATCAATTCAATGATATTTGGAAGTTTGTTTGATATATGAAATTGTTTTGCAGGTTATAATCTTTGCGTGAGCTGATATTGGACATGCACCCATGCTAGATATGCGCAAATTGCATCCAACTCATCGTTCAGCTTGTCGATTAAATCGTGCACTATTTGTTGGCATATTCCCAAGCATTAAAGTGTAGAACGGTTTTTTAGTTGCTCTGTTTCCCATGTGTCTGATGAATGGATTATCCTTGCTCTAGAAGGCTCACCCATCCTACCTTCTACATTCAACACCACGACTCATGCCCCATGTCAGCAAGAAATAATATGCCACATCTCGTATGAGTAGAACTGTCGCGCAAAAGAGCAGGAGAATGACTGTTTGTTAGCACATGATCAATTTTTTGTAATAATGGTTGACTATTTTAGGAGGGGTCTACCACTGAAAGGGTTGACCTACTCATCCTTGTAAACACTGTATATATCTACCTCCAAGCGAGAGCTTAGTTAGCTAGCATGTTAATCAGTCGACGTTAGGAGAGAAACTCTGTAATAATATTTTAAACTTTAATACAAGTTAATATTTTTGTTGCTCATACATGTTCCCATATATTTAAGTGATTGAAGTGTAACCTTGATTGCTGAGAGGGCCCCTCAACAACTAGCGGTCTGAATTTTTGTGAGTATTTTCGCCTATCCTTTCTTGCAGTTAGCATAGTTTCATTTCCATTTTGTTTATGTAATTGAGTTTCCTGTAATCACTTATTTCATTATTTCCAGTAGCATGTGTTTTATTGTGAGTGTTTATTTGCAGTCAATATAGATTCATTTCCAGAATTACATAACCGGCTGCACTTATAGTCAGTTTCCTTTCCAGTCATTTTATAGTTTGTTGTTCAATTTTATATCGACAGTCACATAGGTCTGAATTGCTTTATAAGGCTAGAATCAATTTACAATAATCTTAGCTCTAATTACCCCTGTTTTGTTATGAATTTATTTTGGTTATATCTTAGTTTGTTTTATAGACAATAGTTTCTTTATAAGCATGAATTAGCACAGATATTTGCACTATTAGTTTGGTTACTGAAAAGTTTACTTACTGTCCTTTATGCATCTTGTTTTCATGTGCACAAAATCAGCTGATAATTAGATCATTTAGGCCACTTTCCACTATTTTCTGTATATAGACTGTCATTCAAACCGCTTGTTCAGCCTTTTATTCATACAATCTGTTCAGTCTGTTATCTAGTCTTTTGTTCAGTCTTCGACGTTCCCATTTTGTTTTAAGTTTCCTTAAAAGTTATGTTTCTTTGTCTTTTGAATTCTATTATGTCTTGGTAATTAGATAATGGTTATATTTACCATTGGAACCTTAGATTAGACTATTCAAAGTATTTATCAAGTTCCATCCTTATCTTTCACCTCTTCTTACCTTAGTATGCCTTGAATTATACTATGTTATGTTTCTTTGGTTTTTGATCTTCTTACTTATCACTGTTATAACATTTGATAAGTATATCTCCAGTCTCGTTTACCTTTTGTGTATATCTTTGTGTTTAGAGGAGCTTCTTTATTAAGTTTTCTACTTGCTTTCTTAATCAAGTTTTCTTTATTAATCATTCTACTTGCTTCTTTACTATGTTTTCTTTATTAATTTTTCTACTTGCTTATTTCATTAATTTTTTACTTATTTATAAGTTAGATTTTCCTTTACATTTGTTTTATATAAGAATTGTTTATTTATAAAAGTAATCCTTAAAAAGAATCTTGTTTCTTAATAGATTAGTTGTTTATAACTCCTTCCTTAGTTAAGAGTCATTTGCTTATGGAATAAATCACCATGTTTACCATCACTTGTAATTGTACACTCCTTAGTTTGCACATATTTGTAGAAGTTAAATTAGATTTAGTCCCATTCAGTTTCTTTACTTATTTTGAAATCCATTTTGACACTACTTCTCCAGTTCTGATTATGTTCATTTGTTAGTTGCATGTATATTTAATTGTTGAAGTTTGTAAAGTATATCAAGTTGTTGTAACCTTGTTTCCAATATTATAATGCCTTGTATGGTTAGTTTCTGAAGTTGTTTATGAATCTTTCTAATTCTCATATTAAAAAGTGGAATAGTTGATTAATAGGAAGTTTACTTTCTTAGAATAGTATTGTTTATATCTTTACTTTGCAGTATTGGTTTATAGAGTAGAGTAGTATAGTTTAATACTACTCTACTCTAATACTCTCTTCCAGTTTAATGACCTTAATAGTTGAATTTCTATGAATTTGACTTGGTTTTTCATTTTGAAAGATCTTTCGATCTTTTCTTTGTTAAAATATTTCCACGACACGCTAGGATCCCTCTACCTTCGCATATATTTTCTGCCAGCTCTAAGTTTATCAACCTCGGTCGATAATTAAATATTTGGTGAATTAATTAAGACATTATAACACCAAACACTTAGCTGGTCTAGTTGGCTACAGGGACAAGAATGAAAGTAGTTAATTATGTTGAAAATTGTGATTTGTTCATGAGTCAATTCAAAAATCAAGTCAAGTTAAATGTATTGCCATTAGGCTCTTATGGTGTTTTAATAGGTATGGATTCGATGGAAAGACATCAAGTAATGTTAAATTGTTTTCAGAAAACATTTACTTGTTTAAATGATAAGGAGAAAGGATTACAATCGAAGGAATACCTAGGAAAGTTTATGTTAGACAAATATCCTCCTTACAAAGGAAAAGGGTTGTAAATTTTTTGTTCTACACATAATAAAAAAACATATGGATAAAGAAAATAAGCTGAAATTCGATAATATTCTAATCCTACAAGAATTCTCACAAGTTTTCCTGAAAGATATTCTAGGATTACCTCCAAAAAGAGATCTGTATTTTAAGATTGAACTAATACCAGGAGTTGTACGTAATTCCAAATATCCCTATCAAATGAAAGTTTTAGAACTTAACGAATTAAAATTACAATTGAAATAACTGATAGATAAAAGTTATCTAAGACCAAGTATATCCCTTTGGGGAGCACCTATCTTATTTGTTAAAAAGAAAGACGATACTTTACGTCTATGTATAGATTACCGTCAACTGAACAAATGACAATTAAAAATAGATATCCTCTTCCCTGAATCAATGATCTATTTGATCAGATACACGAAGCGACAATATTTCAAAAATAGACTTGAGATCTAAATACCATCAAGTCATAATTAAGGACAAAGATATTTTTAATACCGCTTTCAAAACTAGATATAGGCACTATGGGTTTGTGGTTATTCCCTTTAGGCTAACAAACACTCCAACAACTTTTATGTTCTTAATGAACAGTGTCTTAAGCAAATACTTATATAAATTCATAGTCGTATTCATAGATGACATATTAATTTATTCTAAAATGAAAGAAGAAAATGTTAAACACTTGTAGATAATACTACAGGTTTTAAGAGAACATAAACTATATGCTAAATTCAGTAAATGAGAATTTTATAAAGATAAGATACAGTATCTAGGGAACGTGATATCTGAAGAAGGGATATCAACGAACCCAGATAAAATAAAATCAATAATTGACTGGCATGTTCCCAAAAATGTAACTGATGTACGATTATTTATGGGAATAACAGATTATTACAGGAAATTTATAGAACGATTCTCGAAGATCACGAATCCCATAACATCATTATAGAAAAAAGGAAAAAGATTTGTCTGGGATAAAAAAATGTGAAGAAATCTTTAATAGATTAAAATAACTATTAACTAATGCACCCATACTAAAGATAGCATATTCAAACAAGGATTTCATTGTATGCACGGTTGCATGCAATGAAGGCTTGGGTGGAGTACTGACACAAGAAGGTCACATAATTGCTTATGAATCAAGGAAGCTAAAACACTCAAAAAAAATTATGCAACTTATGACTTAGAGTTATCTTCCATAATACATGCTCTAAAAATGTGGTACCATCATATGATGGGTAAAATATTTTAGCTAATGTTTGATAATGTAAGTTTGAAGTATTTGTTTGGTCAACAAAATATGAACGCAAGACAAGCTAGATGGTTAGTGTTCCTTAGCGAATATGATTTTGAAATCAAACACATCAAAGGAAAGGAAAATAAAGTGGTTGATGCCTTAAGAAGAAATGCAATAACAAGTTGTATAGCTGCCATTAGTAGTTATAAAACAAAATTAGATGATAAATTAGAACAAGGGATAAAACTGGACATAGAATACCAAAATCTAAGAGAAAATGTAACTCGAAATGTATCTCAAAATGTAGATACAGATTACAGTTTAAATGAAAAAGGCTTAATGTTGTATGAAAACAGACTTTATGTTCCTAACATACCAAAAACCAAACTACTTAGTTTAAATGAAGTACACAAAATTCCTTATTCCAAACATCCAAGGCATCAAAATATGATAAAAATGTTAAGGAAAGAGTATTTATGGCCTAACATGAAAAACAAAGTTACTGAATTTGTAGCTAAGTGTATAGAATTTCAGCAAGTTAAAGTTGAGCATCAACACCCACTGAGGTATTTTACAACCATTACCAATTCCAAATTGCAAATGGGAAGTCATCAGTCTTGATTTTATAACTGGTTTGCCTAAAAATAAGAAACAAAGTGATTCAATAATGGTAGTTGTGGACAAACTAAGCAAGGAAGCACACTTTATACCTATTAAAACAAAGCATGAAGTTGCTAACATGGCTGACATATTTATGAAAGAAATCTTTCGTTTGCATGGAATTTTGAAGGTAATAATTTCTTACAGAGATCCTAAGTTTACTGGTAATATTTGGAAATCGTTGTTTAAAGGACTAGATACTAAATTGAATTTCAGTACAACTTATCATCCGTAAATGGATGAAAAAACATAAAGTGTCAATCAAGTACTATAAGACATGTTAAAAATGTATGTTAGAGACTGTCCCAAGAAATGGGAAGATTATTTTCACTTAGTTGAATTTGTGTATAATAATCATTATCAAGCTTCAGCTAAACTCAGTCCTTTTGAAATATTATATGGTAGGAAATGTAATACTCACATTACATGGATTAATCCAATTGAAAGATTGATATTAGGACCTGACTTGTTAAAAGAACTGGAACTAATAGTGAAACAGGTACAAAGCAATTTGAAAATTGCTCAGGACAGACAAAAGAGTCATGCATACCTTAAGAGAACTTTGAAACAATTCCAAGTAGGTGAGCATGTATTTGTTAAGGTAAAACCCGATAAGAGCTCCTTTAAGTTGGGGATTTATGCTAAATTAACACCTAGGTATTGTGGACCATTCGAAATATTACCAAGAGTGGGGCCAATGGAGTATCAATTAGCTTTTCCACCTAATCTTAGAATACATAATGTCTTTCATATTTCCATATTGAAAAAGTATGTGCATGATGCTACTCCTATGATTGACCGTTATGTTATTCAAGTAGAACTTGAAAGAGATTTTCAATCGGAACTGGACTGTATTCTCTACAAGAGGAATTTTTTCTCCGGAATCGCACAATTGGACAGGTAAATATGCAATGGAAACACCTCAGTCCAAATGAAGCAACCTAGGAATTGGAGAGTAATATGTGGGAGGCATATCCAGCTCCATTCCACGAAGACTTGGAATAAACTTAAGCAACATCGAGGACGATATTGAACTTAAGGGGGGGTGTTTGTAACACACCTAGAACTGAAAAATAAATATTTGTATTTATTTCAGAAAACATTGTGTTAAATTTATTGTAAAGTTTTGATGACCAAGTTGGTGAAGGATGACTGTAATTGAATATTTTTTTATTTGAATAATTAAATAGAAGAGAAACCTATCCAAAGGAGACTATTGAATTAGTGTTCACTCACCCACTAGGAGGAATGAGAAGCTATAGAAGGCTGGTTGACATGTGGCAACACTAGCATTTCACTTTCTAGCTATTGCAGGAAGCAAAATACCTAAAATTGTGGTCATGTTCCATGATAGGGGGAACTGAGAAGGTGGCTCATTTAATTCCAAAATTGACCCAAAGACCTAGGAAATATTATAAATACCATCAAACTTAGCGGGAGTCTCACTACATTCTATTTTCCAAGTGAATGAACCTTGTGACTGCTACAAACTAAAAATTCAGGAACACAAGGAATTTGATGAAGGGATAGCTAAAATGGAATTGTTGAGTTAAGTCTTCTACTAAGTGTTAAATTGCAGCAAGTTTTTTGTGTCCTATTATCCAGTGATCTTAGTACTAGTGATTCAGTGAACAGGCTCGAGGGTCCTAAGTAAGTAATGTTGGCTGCTATAGGAGACGGTTGGGTGGAACAATCTCCTTAGGGTGTTTTTCACCCTTCTACAAATTATCCAGGTTCTAACTATTTGTTATTTATCTATGATTTAATTATGTATCTATATTTTGTTTATGAAGTATGCTTAGTATCTACAGAATTTAATGATAGATGTTTGTATTACTTTGGGAAAAAAAAGATGTAAATATTGTCCTATAATGTTATATTTAGTTTTGATATTCAACGATTATAGGTCAAACATTTCTTCTTTTTATCACCTAATATTTCACCCAGCTAGTTTTATGATATTATATATTATATCAGTACTAGGGTTTTAAAGAAATTAATTTTAAAACTTCTACAATACCTCTTTCAAGACCTTGCAGTCTCTTTGGGGTTTTATTAAAAACAATAACTATGTAAATATACCTTTTAGTATTAAATATACTCTTATATTCAAAGGTTTCCACATCAAGAATGAACCTCATGGATATTCTTATTACACTTAGTTACAGTTAGGGTAAACAAAACTTTAAAATTAAAATAGTAACTAGGCCAGGTTTAGAGATTGAATCTGAGTAAGGATTTTAGAGTAGCAGGGTCACATTACAAGGGTTTATTGGTCCATACAACTNATATATATATATATACAAGATATTTTGCAACAACCTTATGGCTTAGTAATTATTATAAAACAGTAACTTAAAAACTTGAATCGAATTGACAGTAGCGTTACACCCTATTAAATAACTCACATTTTTCATCCAGAAACCAAGCTCAAATCCCATAGGAGTCATTACACACAAACAATTAAAATATAACTAAAACAGAGTAACGAACTCTTGGCTTAATAATTTAAAATACGCATCCACTGCAAAATGTATGAAACCCTCATGGTCTTTTTCTCGAAGCAAAATGAAAAAAAGAGAATGGCCTCATGACCAAAATAGTTTTCATAAATAAAACGAAGTTACAAAACTGTTAAACCAAACATGATATTACATCAACGAAATCCCTCACGGAGTTCTTATTAATAAGGAAAACATACAGATACAGTCATAAAACTATTATCTTTACACATTCAAGTCACAAAATTAAAACCCTATCATTGTTCAAGCTAAACAAAGCATTGCACAGTCACTTCAACTCCACGGTCGAAGAGTTTTCTCCATTAATTTTGCCAAAAATGAAAATACCTCATGGCTACCAAAGAGATTTACCACTTTCACAAAGGACAAAGGTAGAGATGGATTCCCAATCCATGCTAGGATAACTTAGGTCAATCCACAGTGCTACAAGCCACAGAGCCATGAAAAACAAGGTAATAGGTCTTACCCGAACTGTAAATCCCTTTCAACACAGCGTCCAATCAAATTTTTTTTGCACATAACCATTCTAGAAATCCCCTTGCAAATACAAATAACAAAGGTCAAATGTTGATTTTGTAAATGGTTATATGACAGAAGTAAAAAAATAATATGATTGCAAAGAAAGAGCTTACATTGTCTCTGCGTATAAGGCTTTGTTGAAAGGAAGAGTTGTACACTAGCGTCACCACCTCATGAAAACAAAACCTTACCAATAACTTCTCTCTCTCAGACAAGGTTAAATGGTGTCGATAGCTGAGAACCTCAACTCCTCCACCATCATTTTTACACAGTGGAGCTACCCAGTCGAGCAGATAGAGACCGAATGGGACAAACAAAGAACAAAGAACAAAGAACCCAATGAAAAACTTAATAGAAAAGACAATCACTTTCATTGAGGTGAATTAAACCGTAGGGTTTATGAGTTGACTTACCAAGTGGTGAACAGCTAGAGTATGTACACATTCACATGAATGCTAAATTCTATATGTTGTATTACGCCTATACCCAAACTATATAGATATAGTCCAAGACTATCCCTTTTTCATTTTGGTGCAATTCCTTAATACCTTATGTTATGCATGTACTCATGTTATATGAATAAGGTAAGTATGTTTTCCTTTTTACCTTTTTCTTAAACCCTTCGATAGGAGGGTTTATGTTTATCTTAGGACTCTTGGTAAGAATAGGATGGTTGGAAGACTTCCTGAATCAACACCTATAAAAAAGTTACAAGGGTCTGCATTAGAGATATATGCTAAGTAAGACCTATAACCCATATTTTCGCAGCTTTTGGAAAGAGTCATGTGACATACAAAATAACATAACCAACAAGCACAACAACGTTAACGAGTAGAAAATAAAATGATTTCTCCTTCCTAAATTTGATGACAGAAAAGTAATATCATCGTAATAATAAATCATATCACTATAACATTGCAAAGATACACTCAGTGTTTTGAATGGGAAAAAAGGACAAAAAATAAATCCTTTATAGGGATCACATATTTTCAATTGTATGTATCGCAAATACATCCTTTTGTCACAAGGTAAATTGAGATTGGTTTATATTCTTTATCCTTATAAATTACAGTTAGACCGGTACTTTAATTTTTTTTTTTACGAATTTTAGGGTTGTTATATGGTGTGTAGCAGTTGAAAAGGACAGCTCAAGAGATAATTGGTAAGAAGTCTGCTAGAGTCACACGGGTTTTATGGAATAAAGCATATTTGTATTTTGGGTTGATAGTTCCTATTAATAGTTGCATTGGGAATGTATGAGAATAGGAATGAAATATTGTTGTTTAATAGAATGAATTCAGCTGATAATGATATGTAAAGAGTCTATAAAAGGAACAACCCAAGTTATATGTGGGTTACTTCCTAATCTGTTGGTTCCTAGTCAGTCAATTGAGTCTATTACTTCCTACTTAGTCTATGTTTGTTGGAATAGTTGAAGAGTTGAAGAGAAGAGTAAGTCGATCCAAGCTATCTTTGGATTTACAATAGAGTCCAAGAGAAGAGTGAGTTTATCCAGGATATGTGCAGATCAATAGTAGAGTGAAGGTGAGAAAACTTCAAAGATCTACGACGAGAGAGCATGAGAGGAGAGGGAAGTCTATATAGACTGTAGAACATCCAGAATAGAGTCTATCACTAAGTGTACAGATGAAAGGTGTGTATATTTCTCATGCCAAATGAAGAGTTTCTTTGTGGTTTTTCCCGAATGGGTTTCTGCGTTAAATACTGTGTCAATGTGTATTTGATGAATATATTTGTGTCGCATGAATGTATGTTGTGAATAAGTTTTTATGTACTTTCTTATAAATGGTTCTTGTATGCATCCATTGCGCTATTTCCAGTTGGAATAACTAATAAGGAATTATATTGATTGTTGTAATCTCTGCCAATAGATAAATAGAGTAATATCTTGAATGTGCATAATAAATATAATTAATACACCCATTGGATTCGGTCGAGCAAGTTGGTAAGGTGATGTGAGAGGAAAAATCCTCTCTCAACTGCAAAAACCTGGTTCTCGCAATTACCCATAAAAGATATATCGAATGAGACTGCATTTGCATCATAGGTGTTGCCGACTGATCCTTTCTTTTTTGGGATGATATCTTGGGATTTTTTTCATACAAATAAGGTATGAACCTTGGTTGAAGGGAAAAACACCATCACTATTGTACTATGTGGTATAGGCTCCCATAAAGGAAAAATCCTCCTATCTGAATTGAAGGTTCAAAATGAAGTTTCAAGTCTTAAAATTTTGTATTTAAGATTCACCCCATCTCACATCCTAATTGATGCTATCGGTATTGATGAATGGGTGGAAGTGGAGTAGGACTACTCTTAAGATGCATAAATTCGGGAAAACATGGACCAAAGTGGAGTAGGACTAATCTCAAGATGCATAAATTCGAGAAAATATGGACCCTTGGGTTCCTTAACCAGGGAACGTGAGAGCCTAGGAAACAAAATACTTTTACACGGTGCCACTATATTGGCAGATCAAAAAAATGTTGAGTAAGGTTCTTCTTGAGACAAAGGAAGGGTGGAATGGGCTGATTCTAATGATGGGCACAGTTATAAAACATAGTAAGAGTATCATAGCCCAGAACCAGAGGTTGGATACCAAACTTGATTCTCTTTTCAAGGAAACCATCGATATTGAATTCACCTCAGTAGACCGTTAGATATTTAGTGAGAAGAAGGATCTACCAATAACCATTTTTTATAATATGCTGCAAATTAGAGTTGCGTCTTTTAGTTTTATCTTTTTGAATATTACAAATATGTCCAAGTCATCATACATTAGTCTAGCTTAAACTCTATTATTGTTTACAGTTTTAATTTGACTCTTCAAATCTTGAATATAAACATTTTGTTTGATATGTGGGATGGTTTACTTTCAGGAAGACCACATAACCTTATACTCTATAATATTTTGTAATTATCAATAAATATTCACTCTAGAATTAAAAATAAAATAAAAAAACTTAATTACTTAATGTTTTCTTAGTAATGTTTGATGGCATGTACCAAAAATATATTAAACATAAACTATATTTTGGAATGTTAAATAATGTTAGAAAAATATGTTTATAAAATCACATAGTTAAACCTTTCGATCACATTAATATTAAATGTTGTTGAGTAATTTTTGAACATTTGAGACATCGTATTAAGATTATATGAATGTTTATGTAATATCTAGCTAGAGTTGTAGTCCATATCGATCACATCGTAGAAAATAATTTTACATAATGTTATGGTGTAGATATAAATGGGAGAGCTACTATGGACCTTAAACTTAATCCAAAAGCAATATTGAACAAAACTTGAGAGTTATAAAAAAAATTAAACATGCTATGTCAATTTTAATAATGAAATTAGTGAATTGCCACTTGCTCAATCGATTGAGGTGTGAGTCTTTTCAGCGGGCTACCCAGGTTCAATCTTTTTAGAGGTGTATTAGGTTGGAGGAGACACCCAAAAATCCATCGATGTTAAGGGTTGGTGTGGCCTAGGCCGGGTGTGATCCTCTAGTGATTTTGACAACTTAGATTATCATGGGATGTGGTTTCTTAGCAATTGGTTGAAATGCACTATCCACGAGTGACGGGCATTTCTAACAAAAAAAAAAATTGAAATTAAAATGTTAAAAAATTCACAATTATAATATTATTTATTTTTTAGTAAATCCATAAATTTAAAAGGTTCTCCAATAAATTTTATATGGGATGTTATATCAATATCTTTAAGAATATGACATAGCTATTAAATTCTTTTAATGCTTAGTATTTGTTTTCAAAAAAAAAAAATAACTTTATTATATATATAAATATGTTATATTTCTCAAAATCTCATAAACAATCTATATCAAACACTAACTATTACTATAACCTTAGCTATGTGATGCAACACATTGCTTCTTGAAGGCTTACAAATATCTTTCAAAAATCATAAGGTCCAAAATCTTCTCAAAAATCTTCTCTATAAACAACAAAACATGAAGACCATAATTTATCTGAGAATTTATAACACCAACTAATACAAATACCTCATCTGTGTCATGCAAGCATTGCTTCTAAAAAATGTAGCCTCATAAATATCTTATATAATCCAAAATGGTCCAAATTGTTCTAGAAAAAATACTTTGTATATAGCTCGAAGAATGTGAAACCTTCAAAGGTATATCATTAACTGCTCTTTTGACCAACAATAGCATCTACATAAATCATAAGAGAAAGGGGTTATGCAAATAAGTGGAGCTTGATCTCTCTTTTATTTTAGTAAAATTCCATTCTCCGGCTCCCATACATGTTTCAAGTTTTGAAAGAGAGTCAACTTCATTGTTCCATTCTCTGTAGATATGTCTAAAACTGATAGTATCCAACTTACCTTATAGATATGTCATCTCCTCTAACAAAGGACCGATAAAAATACTATGAAAACACTTCCCTTTCATCATCCAATCAATTACAATCTTAGTCACTGAAAATATGGATCTTCTTTATATTCTTCTCCATAGCTAAAATAAGTAAATCTTAAGAGAAAATAATTTAAAATAGTTCTTTGTACCTTTACCCATGCTTGCGTTGAACTGAAGTATGACTAAATTAGATAAGTATAACACTCCTCCCGCCCCACACAAGATTTCCGCAATTTTTCTTCACCATCAAAATAATACCATAGTATGGTCTGGTATATTGGTTCTTCAATCACCTGGAAACTATTAAAATATTTGACATTCTCAGGAAAACATTGTTGAATGGATAGATTGCATCTAGCATAGATCCGGGGATGAGTAAATAAATTAGCAAACAAATAATAATTTCTTGCATTCCAAACTTGCCAGCAAATAGTAAGAGGATAACTTTTTCATTGACACAGCTTTGGTAGATGACACCAATTCCAAAGATAAACACTTACATAAGATCCTACCTAGGAACATTTAGTATGCAACAATTGTTCTATATCCTTTAAAATAAATATGACGAACCTACAGTCAACAAACAAATGGTGGTTTGTTTCTTCTGCATTTTTTAAAAGATAACATCCCCTAGGCCTAGGTCTATTTCGATTTTGCAAATAGTCCCATGTCGAAACCTTGTTTCACAGAATGAACCACATGAGAATATTTTCCTTTGGAGGGAAATTAAATTCCCAAATAGATTCCCACCACCAAGCTGGATTAGTCAAGTGATTAGTTATGATAGAGCCAT
This sequence comes from Pseudotsuga menziesii, assembly GCA_001517045.1. Classification (NCBI taxonomy): domain Eukaryota; kingdom Viridiplantae; phylum Streptophyta; class Pinopsida; order Pinales; family Pinaceae; genus Pseudotsuga; species Pseudotsuga menziesii. The sequence goes on along the minus strand of LPNX010979677.1, from coordinate 59,694 downwards.
ATCCTAATTTAGGAGTATAAATTTCATGTGTATCAATCTCTCAAACCAAACTATATTTTTGTTGATGAAATATCACATTCGATTTCAAAGGTCGATTCATATAAATCCTTCATCTACAAGCATGTTCATCTCTAAAACCGTTCAGAAAAGACCCATGAGCACATCCTTAACCCATAATTCAATTACCACCATGATTAAGAGCTTGATTAATTGTATATAAAACTCTAAAATGGAGCTGCATAACCATACTAAAGGGAAAAGTATGAGTAGAATCATTCCCTATCGAAGGATCCCCCCCCACCCTTATAGAATTTCCATCACACACCTTCCAAGCAAGGTTCTTACCAATTTGAAATTTGAATGATGAAACAATCACTTTCCACACAACAAACACATTGTGAAAGGATTTAGAAGGATTGCAGAACCAAACAAAAAAAGAATGAAGAGCTATATATCTCTGAATCACTGCAACTTTCCAAAGGCTCAATCCATTAATCAACCTCCAAACACTCTTTTCTATTAGTGCCTTTAAGAAAGCATGTATTTTTTTTAAGCCCCAATCTCCTTGAGATTTAGGAATTGAAATATCCTTCCATTTAATCTAGAATGCACTTTTCTTATCCCATTTGCTTCACCATAAAAACTAAAAAAAATAGATTCCAAATAGAATTCATAGTACCTTAATCATCACGGGATCCAACACATAGTAAGGCAATAAATTGGAGTATCTTCTAAAATTTGTTTTGCTAGAACCAATCTCCTTGCCTTTGTTAACCACCTTAAACTCCAATTCACTTTTCACACTTTATAATAAACCAATCCCATTTTTTTAGAATAATAAAGTGGCTTTAAGCGAAAACCAAGATAATTTAGACCACTATCAAGGACCAAAGTGATAGTTGGAAATATATTCTTATACCTTAACCAAATATCCTTATCTACACCTTCACCAACAATGATTGGTTTCTCTTCTTTGACCATCATTCCCATGCCTACACAAAATAATTTAAGTATATCCGAGAACATTTCTAAGTCCCAAACAGTTCCATCTCACAAAAATAAGATATTGTCTATTAACAAAATATAGGATAACCAAAAGCTTCCCCTATATGGAGACCTTTGAATCCTCGAGCCACTTTCACTGGAATGATCTAGTGGACAACCTTATCTGATACTACATTCAAGTTTTAAAAAACTCAAAGCTACTCCATTAACCAACACAATTTTAATCTTTAGTACATAAATATCATTTCTCCAATAGAATTGCGACAACGACGACAAACCCAAATAAAACTCAATATACTTTATCTACAAATAAAAATATTTAAACAAAATATAAAATCCAATTATTCCAAATATAAGTGGAAATCATTTATAATTATTTCCACCAAAGTCATGTATTAATAAAATTTTAATAATGCATGAGTTTGATGGGAATAATTATAAAAACTCAAAGCTACTCCATTAACCAACATAATTTTAATGTTTAGTACATAAATATCATTTCTCCAATAGAATAGCGACAGCGACGACAAGCCCGAATAAAACTCATAATACTTTATCTACAAATAAAAATATTTAAACAAAATATAAAATCAAATTATTCCAAATATAAATGAAAATCATTTATAATTATTTCCACCAAAGTCATGCATTAATAAAATTTTAATAATACATGACTTTGATGGGAATAATTATAAAAACTCAAAGCTACTCCATTAACCAACATAATTTTAATGTTTAGTACATAAATATCATTTCTCCAATAAATAGTGACAGTGACGACAAGCCTGAATGAAACTCATAATATTTTACTAATGAGACAATAAAGCATCAAATTATTAAACCAAAACACAATTGAAAATTCGGATACCATTTCAAATAGAATCTCTTTGATCATCTTTTTTGATTTTTTAAAAGGAGAAGCCAATAGGAAAATCATTTTCCACCGTCAATTTTATGGGACTTCCAAAAGGTCAATAAAACTATTTAATTCCATGGTTCGACATCATTGAACCATGGAATCTAATGTGCCGTGCCCCCTACACAAACGTGCTCCCTGCTTCCAATACCACTAAAGTTGGCCATTTTTTAAATGTATTAATGGTCATTTTAAGAATATTTCTTATCATTTAATTAGTCATAACTAATTATTCTTTACAACATCGAATCTTATGACCTCACTAATGTATTGTTTTTTTCACCATGTGACAAGCAAATGTAACATATTACCTATAAAAGGATGAAACCTCAATTAACGCACTAGAAAATAAATTATATTTATTTTATCACTGGATGACATACTCTAGTGTAACATATCACCTATAAAAATGGAGGACTGCTGGCATGTGCTATCAAATTGATGTTTATTTTTATTTTTATTACACCTCATGCTTGTGAAATTATAATGTTTTTATTTATTTATTTTTTTTAAATATTTATATATAAAAAAATTTAAAATTTTACTATTTGTCTTATCAATTATATAAAATAAATATTTTTATTATTATATATAAAAAAATTAATAATTTTATTATTGTCTTATTAATAATATTAATATAATATATTTCAAAATTTTAATAATTTATATATATATTTTTAAATATTAATATAATCAAATATACTAAAAATTTACTTATTTTATATTTATTCTCTCTTACATATTAATATATCATATACCAACATATGTAAGCTTAGTATAACATATTATTGAATAAATCTTAGTAAACATATCCACCATGAAATATATGTATGAATGTTCCTTTTCATAATTGTCACATGGAGGCCTCCAATGGCTAAATTATGTAATAAAGTTCTATAAACTATGGCATGCAACAAAAAAACATCAATATCTGAATTCGATTGTGATGTTTCGATTTTCTTTATTTTTTAAATATGCTATAACACAGGGTAGTAATGGTTAACATTAAAATGTGGTTTTAGATCATATTGTGGAAGTAAAAGCTATTAAGGTTTAAAGAGTATTTTTATTTATTTATTGATATATTTAAAGGCTATTTAAAAGGTTTCAATCTTATTTATTTCATTCATGCATTTATGTATGATGTTGATAATTTGGAAGGTGAGATTTATTTATTTATTTAAAAAACCTTTATATACAAACCTAATTTTTATTGATTTTAAATATCAATAATTTCAAATAAGATTAAACTTTAACGTATTATAAAATCCAAAAACTATAATACAATAATCAAGAATTTAAAAAACCTTCATAGACAAACATAATTTTTATGGGTTTTAAATATCAATAATAAATTATTGTGAACAAACTTAAAGTATAAATAAAATCAACAAGATCAAAATATATGTTTAAAAAAATGACATATTGATACAGAAATCTTCTTCGTGTACACAAATATATCTTTTAATTAAATTATTTAAAATTGACATATTGATACAGAAATATTGTTCATGTAAACAAATATATCTTTTGATTATTTAAAATTTACATGATAAGATAAGATAAAGTATTAAATTTGAAAGTTAAAAATATTAAATTTCATGTTTCATAAGCCTTTTTAGTTGGATATGCATAATATGCTATGCATATAAAGAATGTACATAACTTTCTATTTATAAAAATCTACTCAAATTTTTATATAAAATAAAGATATAATTTATCTTCAATAAAAAAATAAAAAAAAAATTATTATAAAATAATGAAACTTATAAGTAAATATTAATTAAGTTTAGTTATATTAATTATTTATTATTTTAAATTAGTAATTGTAAATAAAAAATTTAAATTTTTCGTATTTATTGTATACTTAATAAACACAATTTTATTATCAAATAAATAAGTATAACATCAATCTGTTTTACATTGAAATAGTATAAAATTACAGTTAAAAAAATCAATACTCTTAAATATTTAACCATCTTTAAAAAAAAAATGCCAATCAAAGATACTCCTATTCCGTTTGATTCTTGAGTGAATTCTTAAGTTAATTTAAAATTCCTGATCATTGAATAGATTCCTATCATAATTAAGGTTTGCCTGCAATGTTTTTTTAATTGTTAATCTAAAATTCCCGCTAAATGTTCCCTTTTATTATTGAATGGATTCCTATTATAATTAAGATAATCTAAGATCCATACAACTTTCCTTTTGATTATTGAATTAAGTGCTTATATTTTCTTGCTTTAGTTTATTTGTCAAACGAATGCCCACGTTACGAGGGATTCTTGATAGATTTAATTTAAGAGGTTTGTGAGTTCACCTTTGGATTTGGAATAAAATGTTTATTTATTTATTTTTATTTATTTTTATTGTTTTATATTGTCGATTACATTAGATTTATAGTTTAGTATTTGATAAATAGATAACTATTTTATAGAGTGAACTGGTCTTACATAAGACTCATCCTGGTCTCCTGGGAATTAATTGGATAATGGGATGCCTTACTTCAGCAAATTTTGCTGTACTGATTAATGGTACTCCCTCAAAGTTCTTTAGTGCTTCTAGAGGAATCAGACAAGGCTATCCTTTTCCCCCCTTGCTTTTCATACTTGTTATTGAAGGTCTAAGTCTCTTGATCACTGATGCCAGGGGGCACGGTCTCATCAGAGGTATAAAAATCTCTTCTGCTCTTGCCCTCACGCACCTCCTCTTTGTGGATGATGTTATCTTGCTTGGTACAGGCACCTTGCTAGAATGGATAGCTTTTGAAGTTATATTAAGTACCTTCTATAAGGCATCTGGGATGAGTATCAGTGTGGACAAATCTTGCTTCCTCTTCAACAATGTGGATGAAGGTATTCTTATTGACATTTCCAGGGTTTTGCCTTATAAAATGGAACCTATTGCCACTGGTTTTAAGTATCTTGGTTATTTTCTTAAACCACTGGGGTATTAGGTCAGTGACTGGAATTGGTTGATACAGAAATTTGAAAATAGAATATTTCACTCGTCTCACAAGTATCTCTCTCTTGGTGGTCGTATGATCCTTGTTCAAGCTGTTTTGTCTAGTCTCCCGGTTTATTGGTTGGGCCTTGCACCTATTCCGATCTCTGTCTTGAAAAATCTTAGAAGTTTAACCTTTGCTTTTTTATGGGGCTCCACAGGGAACAAACACAGGTATCATTTATCTAGTTGGAAGCACCTTTCATGGCCAAAAGAGAATGGTGGCTGGGGCATAAAAAATCTCCATTGGTTCAGTATTGCATTGAGATTAAAAAACGTTTGGATGGTTCTACAAAAAAATGGTTTGTGGCATCAAGTTTTAATTGGTAAGTACCTGAAGAATATTTCGATGGTGCCATGGCTCAAAGGTAAAAACTTTTATGTTCAAGGAGTTTAAGTAATCTGGAAAGGGTTTCTGCACACACTTTCATGGCTGGGAAGGTGCTTAGCCTGACAAGTGGGTAATGGACAAGAAGTCCTTGTGGGCATTGATCCAATCGTTGGAGCACAATCACCTCATTTAATGCCTACAAAGCTCAGAGATTTCTTGGTGGACTTGGGTATTACCACTCTCTCGCAAGCTCACAATATATTACCGAGTCTGCATCAATATTGGTATACGGTCGAGGACCTATGTATTGCAGGGGAATAGAAGATTGCATTGGACAATTACACGAGGGGTCTAGAATATGGAAGGATCAGGATCAATTCTCAGTCCAATTCTCTTGTATGGGATCATAACAAATCAGACGGTTCTGTATATGCTAAACTAGTTTATGACTATATTGTACAATCTTCATCTCCCCCGACCGGTAACAGATTACTTGCCCTTATTTGGTATGGCATTCTACCCAAAAAAATTAGTTGTTTTGTCTGGCTGGCTATGAAGAATAAATTACTAACTTGGGACAATCTCCAGAAGAGAGGATGGATAGGGCTTGGCATATGTCCACTCTGTAGTTCAGGTGAAGATAGTGTTCAGCATATATTTTCGTCTTGCACTGTTTGGAAGAATGTTTTTATTCACCTGAGTGAATAGCACCAATTCTTGCTCCCCTACCAGTGCGATAATCTCTGTACTTTTTTGGGAAATTGGATTGTCAGGATTTTTAAACATTCAGTCTGCTGCTACCTTCCTTTTTTGCAATGTGGGCTATCGGGAAAGAAAGGAATATTTTTTATATTTGAAGGAAAAAAGTTATCTGTCCTGAGCTTAATTCATCAGATTGCATACTTCTCACTGATGTATCGACCTTCAAGTTTAAAGGCAAAAAATCCTAGAGCCTTTGGCTCAAGTCCTGTTCTTATCTACCCGAGTGGTTTTTTTGATGGGGCATCTGTAAGCAACATTGGGGGATTCGTTTTCTTCTTATTCCTGAATGAGTCTCATTCATTCAAGTTTGTTATGGGGGCTGGTACTTGCACCAATACTAAAGCAGAATTGATAGCACTTTGGGCTCTTCTGCATATTGCCCAGATGATGGGGATTCCTACACTAAATTTTTTTTGTGACTCTACTGTCATTATTAATTGGGAAAAGGGTACCGCTTCCCTTTCTCTGCCTGATCTCAGTCACTGGTGTAGGGATACAATAAAACTCTGCACTTGCTTTCATCACCTGTCTTTCAGCCATACCTACCGTGAACACAATCAGCTCGCTGATAGCCTATCTAAATCTGCCCTATCTTTGGCTCCTGGAATTGGTAGTTATTCTAAAATTATTGACGGCCTTTTGGCCTCTCATGCCTCTTTCAAGCTCTTTTGAGCTCAGTGCAGGAGCTTGTTCTCCTAATTTTATTTCCCACCTTTTTCATATATTTGGAGCGGGCACCTTTAGATAGAAGCTCAACGCTCTTATGTTCACGGTTGATATGATTAAGTGGGACATATTTCTCCTTTCTTCACTGAATGGAATTATGTATTTGATGGAAATGTACTATGATCTCCCCCTTGGTAGCTCTTGTGAGTTGAGACTTGTTTCCAATGTACATCAGAATGGAACTCTCTCCACGACCTTGCAATATTGTAACCCTTGGTTAAGGATGGCACATCAGATGCCCTTTGATTCTATATAATGAATATCAAGGACAGGCTTTTTTCTTTCTGAAAAAAAAAAGAAAAGTTAATTGGTACAAAGTTGAAAAGATTTAATATTTGTAATATTTTTTGGTAAATATATTTTTAGAATATTTAGATTGGTTAAAAGTGATTTAATTATTTTTGTTAATTAATGTTACCATATTACCTTTATGTATGTGGATAAGTTAAATTATGTGAGATGTCTTGGTTTGTAGTTTGATATGAAGGACACATTCTCATAGTTTTTTAGGTGTAGTCATAACTTTTACACATGAACTTATTTTTTGATGTATAATATTTTGTTAAATAGATATTAATGATAATGATTTCTCATCATTAATAATAAAAACTTATAACAACTTTCACTTACAACCAAGTTCAAAATATTTTAATTAAGATTCTCAAAATGCACTAAAACTTGATGACCAAAATGTAAAAAGATCAACACCATCTCTTAGACATAATAAACTCTAATAACCCCATTTTAGTTATCGATAAATTTATATAGTTCATTTGTTTTTATCATTTTTACATCATCCCTTACCCATTTTGGGAGGATTCAAGGTCTCCAAAATATTGATGTTTTAAATAGATGCAGACCAAATTTGTTAGAGTTCTCCTTGGAGTATCATTTTCCCTTGGTTGCTTGGTTGGTAGTTTAATGCTTAATCGAACCTACCCAATCAAGAATGACTAAGCCTTGAGTGTAAAAGGTTATTCCTCATGTGTTGAGGTGAAATATACTTTGATATGTCAAAGTGATGATGATATATATAGTCTTGTTGGAAAAGGCTAAGGACTTGTGTACCAAGTCGGATCCTCATGTGTTGAGGTGGACCTCTAGTATACATGTAATGCTTCACTAGTTGAAGCATGTTGATTGTTCGTGCAAAGTAATAGATTAATAAACTATCCAACAATTTAAATTGTCAACTCGAGGAGAGCGTAAACTTATGAGGTACATACAATATATGCAAGGTCAGAGTAACACTAATTTAATATACCATTCTGTGCTACTGAAATTGAAAACACATGCGACTAAAATACAAGAAAACATGCGATTAATATTAGAAAACACATATGACTTAAATTTATGAAAACATACGGCTAACTTAATCTTAAAAAAACAAACATGGCTAAAATTTAAGAAAACATACGGCTGAAATTTAATCTAGTTTACGAAAGAAGGAAATGACATGAAAAGAAATATAATCTAGAAAAGTATGAAATTGCATGATATAAATTAATCTAAAACAATCAGCATTTGACATGTGAACTCACATAAAATCAACACTACTAATGCATAATAAAGAAATTAAGATCAATATGGAGAAATGGAAAGTCTTGTATTAAACCATCAATCCATTACAAAATTATCCAATCCATCACTAACACTCAAAAGACATAAATTATTTCTCTACTTCCACACTACTAAAGAGGCATCCTCTCAAATGATGAGAGAACCCACTTATTTATACATGAATGCTTTGGATAAGAAAATAAACAACTCATAATTACAGATCCACTTTTCTCTCAACCTATCCCTTCAAATCCTCCATAATATCTTGGATAAGATATTCTATCTCCACGATCTTCTCCTTTGAGTATGCTTGAATAATTGTCCCAAATCTTCTTCAAATCTTCAAAGCTTAAAGATGAAATTCGAATTTGAGGTTAGGTGGGGATATTTTACTTTGTTAAAATATTCAAATATGCCTGAAAAAATCATAAAACTCATCCAACTTTGAGATATAATGAAAATAGGTAAATTTTATTAATATCTAATCATAAATGCTCTCAAAATACTTAAAAACAAATGAATTAGAAAATAATAAGGTAAACCCATATTTATTCTGGAAAATGGTATTAATGTATGGTTTATGGAGTGATGGATAAGGATGAATGTGAGTAACAGTGAAGAGAAAATAGAATGAAAATGCAACATTTGGGTGACCAAACGTTGATGTGTGACTTTCTACTTACAATGATCTAGTTATTAAGTATGGGTGAATCCACGGACCTGGGTAACACTTTTTGGCAAGCGAATTTCGGAAAAAACAGAAAAACGCACCTCGGTCGAGGGCTTGTTAAGCCTCGACCGAGGTCTTAATATCTCGACTGAGGTTTTATCAAGCCCTCGACTGAGGTATCTAAATACCTCGGTCGAGGTATTTAAATACCTCGACCGAGGTATTGCGGGCTTTACAAACCCTCGGTCGAGGGCTTAAAAAAACAGACTTAGCCCACATTCAAACAAATGGAAAATTTCATGTGCCTTGAAGAGGTGTAAACCCTACCATTCCTAGCACATAACTGAGCGGAGTTGATACCGATAGATTCACCAACGAATATTCTATCCATTGACGTATCATACACGCATTTTGGCATTCATATGCTATTTATTTTTTAATTACTTCTAAAACTTATACTTAGAAAACCACACTGCAACTTCGAAGCAGCTCAAAGAAAAATCCGCAGAGTTAAAAATACACAGCCAAAAAATTCTTAAAAATGCACATATCACATATCGACGTGTCCTCTTCAAAAGGGTATCTTTTGTTTTTCAATTTTTGAAAAAATCGAAAAAATTGCTTTACATGGACAAATATGTGTTTAAAATGATGCTGAAATCGAATGCGGTCACTTTCGAAAAATAATAAATAATTGTATAATGCGAAAAAATTAACAAAAAAATATGCACATCACACTGCATTTTATGTAGATCATGCTCATATATATATATTTTTTAAATTATTAATGCAAGATTGAATTACTCTACGTGGACACGAGCCACTTATTAGCTTCTTCAAATTTTTAAGGTCACACAGTTCATTAAATGCAAAAATTCACACATTAAATGACATCGGAATATTTTTAAAAAAATATCACTATGAAGCCAACATAATATTCTACAATTTGTTTTTTTACTGCAAGTCAAAATTCACACGGCATATATGCGTTTTGAGGGCTTCTATCTAGCACATGAGTAAAAAATCAGGTTTTCATCGCCAAATTTGGCCAAAAAGTGTTACCCATCTTCATGGAATCACCCGTATCCTATAGAGACTGATCACCTCTAGAGTGAAATACTTTAGCATAAGATCACTTGGCACAAAAGAATGATATGACCACATCAATGGTTAAATATCCTTAGTATAATTTGTTGTGATAGATAATTAATGTGATGGATAAAAGTTAGCAATATGGACCATGTAGATAAGATATAGAGACAAGATATGGCATGCACAAAGAATAGAGAAATTTTAATTACTCATGATATTAACTTCAGTTAAAGAGAGAATTTGAATTGCATATGTTTATTGACTTCACTTAATGTGGAGAGAAACTAGTTTGTTAAATTCAGTGATATTAAAAAATAAAGAATTAGTTAATAAAGAATAATTTGTGTTGTATGCCTCAGCTAATTAAACGAGAACTCACAGTGGTCGCTTCAATAATTCAATCAGCATGATTTCAGTCAAAGAGAGTTAACTAAAGGGTTAATAATTAAGATCTAGTTAACTAAAGTGATTTTCATGGCAACACTTTAATTAAACTAAAAGACAATACTTAAGTTAAAAGACGACATTTAAGCTAACTAAGTTTTTTCTTGATGACACTTGAGTATTTGCATGATGACACTTAAGTTAGCATCCTAATTAAGCGATCTAGCATCTAGTTAAAGTATGAGTTGAGTTTGAGGTCATTGCATGATGTGTTTGTCCAAAAATATGTTATATTGTGAGCTGGCCATGTAAAATTCATTCTGGTTAATCGGTTTTGATGCAACCAAGGAAAAAGGACGAGTTTTATGTGGAGAATTTTCCTCCCAATGTTAAAAGTGTGAATTGGTGAACTTGCTTGGTGCATCAGCATAGGAAGGACGAATGGATAGTGCATTAGTGCAAGAACAACAAATTTCTTAGTGAAGGAACTGCAAATTATTTAGTGCAAGAACTAGAAATTGCTCAGTGTAAAAACAACTAATTGAATTGTGCACGGGGCATACAGTTGGATCACCCAATCCTTCTCTATTATCTATTTAGAAGTGATAACACCTAGCGTGTTGATTCTCTAGTATCTTGAACCTAGGATGTCAAAATAAGTTTTCTATTCTAAAGGACATTCTCTACTTATCTATCATTATTATAATGAGGAGATCTGTTGGGTTTTTTCACTCTCATTGTTTTGAGGGTTTTCCCCAGGGTACTTACTATGATATGTGTTATTTATTATGTGTATGAATGTTCTATTGATTTCAAGTTCTCGTTTATTTCACATATAAATTTGTAAAGATCAAACCTCAACCAAAAACTTAACATGGTATTAGAGCTCAGGGCATGAAGGAAATATGTTTTGGGAAGTAGACTTGAGCCTATGTAGATCCTGAAAAGTTGAGCATAGTACTTGAAGATCAAATTAATTCAACCTCTGTGCAATTGGAATAATGCTTGGAAGGTACCTCAAACTTCATCACTTGGAAGGTAGGGACCCTAAACATCCTAGAAGAGAATTCACTTTAGTTTGCATGGGACTCTAATTCCCCATGCAGAGATTCACTACCTCATGAATGGAGCCATATTTGCATGTTAAAGATGCATTAAAATTCCATTAAGAAAGAAGATCAATATCTAAGTACTCCATTCATCTCCGTAATGAAGCAAAGACCAAGATGGATCCCACAAAACAATGAAAGATAATTATTTGTATTTTGATTATCTAATTATTTTGTAAATCAAATATGTTTGTTGAATATTTCATTACAAAGATATGTTTAGATATGTATTTCTAAATAATTAGGAAGTATGTTATACTATAACATAATGAGAATATTGTATAGTTTTCTTTTATTGGCAAGCAATAATCTCATGTAGTACATGCTATGATTGAGTGAAGAGTCCATGGTGTTGCACAACATTCCATGAAGTGTTATTGCTTCTCTAGAATGAAACCTCTTTGATAACATGATTAGGAGCAGTGCACACTCTTACTATTCATGTGTGACTAGTGGTTAGTATTATTGTTAGATCTAGTATATGATTTAAATATTTTAATGTCTTGTTCCTATTTGATGCATTGGATAACAGATCTAGTACAAAGATTGATTTATTTTTAATTTTATTCCTAATTGTTGCATTTAAAATTAGATCTAGTACAAACTTTGATTTGTTTTAATGTTCCTAATTACTGCATTGGACAAGTATATTTAGTACAACATTTATTTTATTAATATGATCTTAATTGTTGTATCGGAGAATAAATTTGTAGAGAATTTGATTCATTTTAGTAATCCTAACTCTTGAATTAGGAAATGAGCTATAGTACATATTGATTTACTTGATTGGTTCCTAATTATGACATTTGGCCAAAAAATCTACTTTTTCATGGATTGTAATACCTAATAGAGGAAATGCATTAGAGGAAATTTCAATTTAAAATGGACCTTCCAAAAATAATACAAATTCCATGTCATCATGTATTAGCCAATCAAAATGATTTAAAATTCAAAAAGGGAGCACCTCTTAAACAAATTTTTAATATAAATTTGGGGATAGGTATCATAAAAAAAACTACTTTTTTTGTTGGTATTTTCAACATATCTCCCTGTGTTTTTACTAAATTTCGATTGAGAGAGCTCGTTGGATGCAGAATTAAATTCCGCATCCAACGAGTACCCACTCGACATACTTTTTATGGGCCTCACTACCCCAAAAACAATAAATACCTGAAAAACGTGATGATGATGTATCATCACATTTTTTCAGGTATTTCTTATTTTTGGGGTAGCGAGGCCCATAAAAAGTATGCCGAGTGGGTACTCATTGGATGCAAAATTTAATTCCACATCCAACGAGCTCTCCCGATCGAAATTTGAGTAAAAACACAGGGAGATATGTCGAAAATACGAACAAAAAAATAGTTTTTTCTTTTCTTCCTCCAAAATTAATAAATATTATTTTATTATTTTAACTATTATTTTATTAATTTTGCTTAGGAGGCCCATTTTGAGTTGAAATTTCCTCTAATGAAAAGTTAGTATGAATTTAGATGTCATGTCAGTTAGTACTTGGAAAAGTAAAAGAACATACATAAACATAATAGGAAGAGAGAGAGATGTAAAATAATTCAAATCTATAATACTGCATCCTAAACATGATAAATAGAAATGATAAAATTCTAGCCTAAAGCTCTACATGCCTAAATACCCACCCAACTGACTGCCTCAAGTTGGGTAATATGATGACTCTTCTCAATACATAGTAGACAAGGAAATATAATACTAGCTTTTCATCGAACGAGAACTTGAGAATTGATGAAGGATGCAAACTAATGAAAAACCCTAGCATGAGATAAAGAAAATGAAAAACATTTAAATATTTCTCTCCACATATGCAAGTTTAAGTATGGCATGCAGTTAAGTATATTAATCAATAAATAACTAGAGGTAAGTATCAACTAATATATTATGACTATGGGTTTGGTACATCTTTGATCATGATTTAAGACCGTCCCAATATGGAAAACTATTGGTTGTGGAGCCTGTTATTCCAAGATTCAAAGATTTTATTTGTTCAGTTGTGTTTGTACCCTAGTTTTATTGTACACTCGTCCCAGCTAGCGGATGTGGGGGGGTGATGTCCCCCTACAGGGGTTCAACGATATCGCCCCCGAAGGAATTTTTTTGGTATGTTTGTTGGCCAACAGTTTGTAGACCCATGTTATGGGGTGACCCATAGTATTTTCCCATGGTAATTCCCCTATAAAAGGAAAGCATTGTAATATAGATGTGTATTGTATTGTATCATTTATAAACAATCTCTATGATTGTGTCAGATATAATGTGAGAGTGTGAAGAGGAAGTGCAATAGGGTTGTTGCAGGTTGCATCCCTTCATTTTGTTGGAAGATATAATAATAAAGGACTAGAAATTTATGTGTGGACGTAGCCCATCTTGGGTGAACCACGTTATATCAATGTCTCTCTTGTAATGTGTTTAAGATTTGCATCTTGTTTAATTATTTAATTGTATAATTGTTATTTCTCTGCGATCCTATTTTTCTAACAGAAACATGGTTGTTTAACTAGTTAAATATTATTCCTTTAAGAAATCCTTATACAAACGCATGCGTAAATTATTAAATCTAAACTAGGACCATTAGGTGTCCCTTATAAATCATATTTTGTCTTGGTAAGTCTCAAAGCACTTAGGTAGGCCAAGGACTTCACTTACTTGAGAATCAAGCAACTCGTCAAGGATATTTTGACCCACAACCAACTCCTCTACAAGGTAGAAGAGAACATTGAAGAGCAACTCATCTTGAGATTTAACAACAATAATAATGATTCAAATGTCTAGTGTTTGTTAAAAATATGTAAGTTACCATGGTTTTAAAGGGCTTCCCAACCAATATATCCTACATGTTAAATTAAAGAACAAGATCAAAATAAAATATTGTGATTGAAAGCAGGACGATCATATAAATATATGTGGAGAAAGGGAAACAATAGCATAGTTTAATTGGAAAGCATACTAACACAACATAGAATGGAGATGGATCTTTAATTTATTGACGAAAATATAATTTATAATAGAAGCAACTAATAAATGTCTATCTCCTCTACAAGCACATAATATTCCCTTGATACATGCTTTATGTATACTCTATGTCTACATTTGTCCTTTGGACCCAAACATTTTACCAAAGAGCTCAGGGTTTAGTGCGAGGAAAAGTGTGGATGAAGAAAAGAGATGTAAGAAGGTCAAATTTTTATCTTTTGAGAAGGTGGGGTGAGGAAAGCAAGTCTATGTCCTAGGAAGAGATGTGATGATGGATTTAATGCTTGCATTGTATCAGCGTTCTCTTGTTAGAAAATTTGAATTTGTTAATCTTTCCAGGAACGATATTCTAGAGTGGTTTCATTATAAATGGAAACCGTTGGTTAACAATATGCCTACGGTTTTGTCTCTGGTGAATGTGTGGTATGATTTTCATTTTTTGTCTGAAGAAGATAGGGTGGTCATGGAGGAGCAGTACTGGTTTATAGGAAAGGTTTCTTTGGTATTGATAGGATGGAGCGTGGATTTTAACCCTCGAAAGTATAATATTCCCAAGAGGCATTTGTGGGTCATCTTACTAGGATTTCTCCTATTCTGTTGGAACTTGAAAGGGTTCCGAGCGATTGCAAATTCTATTGTTCATTCACATTCAAGAGGAACATTTGGTGAGTTTTGAGGTTAAATCCCCTCATTTTTGGTTGAAATGGAGATGGAAAATGGGCTTCCATAGGACCTTGAAGTGATCTGGGAAGGAGGTTCATTCTTGCAAAATATTGATTACTGGTAGGTATCCTATCGGTGCCATAAGTGTCGACAAACAGGTCATTCAAGGGACCAATGTGGATCCATAATTAATAGATCTGAAATGGCATTATCTCCTCATTTTTTTGATTTGGATCTGGCGGATGGACTCACTTTCCCTTTTCCTCTAGATTTTGATTCGACGTTTTCATTTGTTGGTAAGTTCACTAACACGTTGTCAACCCTTTTAAAGTTTCTGTTTGCTGATGAACTGTTTGGTTTTCTTTCGATTTTCGATTCCGTGAATATGGGTTCTAGCAAGAATTCTATCCCGATCTTGTTGGGTGATAATCTGATGGATGTTTTTGAAATGACTATCTGTCCGAATTCTGGGGTTAAGGTAGTTGAGTCCTTTCCTACTAGTTTAGAGACTAGATTTGAGGATACTTTGTGTATCCCAAATGAATTTCCTCCTCTCACTCGTGAAGGTGGGGAAAATATGTATATTTTAATTTCCTCCTCTCCTGTTAGTGGGTCAGATTCCCTGCCTTTTCCTGGTCCAAAGGACCCTCTTCCTCGAGAAGGAAATAAACCTATGATGATTTTTTCGACTACTTCAAATGACCCTGGTTCTGTGTCGATTTCCTCCATCATAAATTTCAATGTTTATGTTTGAAAACACAAGAGAAGAGGTAAATCCAAGGAGGAAGGGGTTTCAGTTTCTAGGGTGGACACTAATTTTCAAAACCCTAGGGTGGGCTCTATTTTTTACAACGGATTTCCTTTGGATTTTGGTTTTTCATTTATTGATTCAATTTAGGCTCCTAGATATTTGGTGTCCCTTGAGGAGGGTTACCAATGAATCTAGTCACCTTCAACGTCAGAGGGTTAGGATGTGGCCCCAAAAGAGTTGCCTAGAAAGCATTCCTGGAAAATGTTAAAACGAGGTTGATTCTTATCCAAGAAAATATGACGGATGAAGGATCAGATTGTGAGTATTTTTTAAAGAATAAACCTGATTGGAGAGTATCTGCTTGGGATTCTTCATGGCTTTTCAGTGGCACGTTGGTTTCTTAGAACCCTAGGGTGGTGAAATTTAAATCTTTTATCGCAATGGTGGGTATTTTGATTGAGGGTTACCTTTTGGGGTTTCCAAAGTTTTTAATAATTTTAAATGTCTACGCTCCCTATAAAAATCGAAAGGAATTTTGGGAAATCATATTTTCTTTGGACCTTTTGGCTAACACCTCTTTAATTGTGGTATGTGATTCCTATTTCACTATGTCACTGGATGAGGTGTGGGGAACTAGAAGGGAGGATGATCCCCTTGTTGAGTTCTTCAAGTCTAATTTTGATCTCCATGGTTTGGTGGATGTTGTTCCAAATGTGTTGTCTCTTTCATGGCCAAATGGGCGTTGTGGAGATGCGGATATGGAAACAAGGTTGGATGGGTTATTTCTCTTTGAATATATTTGTGAGAAATTTGGAAAGTACAGATCATGGACCTATTCTGTAGGAATATCGGATCATAAGGTGATTATTCTTCAAATTGTGTTTTAAAAAGAATTGGTGAAATAACCCTTTAAGTTTAGTCCCGTATGGTTAGAGGACCTCACAATTGTTCATTTGTCAAAGAGAAAAGGGAAATTCTTTCTTATGTCTCCTATATGTTAGTTATGTTTAGTCTGATAGCTAAGCTTAACAAGCTTAGAAAGGATGTGCTGATTTGGGAAAATACCAAGAAAGTTGAGAATAAAAATGTTCTTGTTGAGATAGAGGAGATTATACAATCTTTTTCTATGATAATGGATGAGATTTTCTTTTCCAAGGATAAGAAAGATAGTTTGATTTCTTTGGAGACCAGGCAAGGAAATATCCTTAATCAAATGAAGGAAAACCTTTGCCAAAAGAGCAGGGAATTTTGGCTGCAAGAAGGTGACAATAATTCTAAATTTTTTCATAGACATGCAACTCAGAGAAGACTATCTAATGCAGTGTGGGAAATCTGCAATGAGTCTGGGGAGGTTTGTCTTGACCAGAAGTCCATAAAAAATGAAGCTATTGAATTTTTTAAAATATTTATGCTCAAGAGAGGGTTATCAATTTGGATATTTAGTTAGCTACTGTTAAAAACCTCCCTCAGATGTTCGAAGCTGTGGATTTTCAAGTTATTGGTAATTCGGTCTCTTTGGAGGAGGTGAAATATACCTTGAAGTTGTTCTCTGAGGAAAAAAGTCCAGGATTGGACAAATAGACGAAGGGATTCTTTTTTCATTTCTTTGATTTATTTGGCCAAGATATTACTGATGCTATTGATGAACGCCGAATATTAGGAAAGGTTAATGAGTCTCTCAATTCTACTTATTTGACGGTTAGTCCAAAAAAAGATCGCCCTATGAGATTTGGGGATTTTCGACCTATTTCTTTATGTAACTTGATTTATAATATCATGACTAAAATTATGGCAGAAATATTGAAGCCTTATTTGAGTAAGTTGAATTCTAAAGAGAAATTCACCTTTCTTCCAGGTAGGAATATTATTAATGTTGTGGGGATCATTCAAGAAAGCATTCATTCTTTGAAAAATCATAGCAAGAGTGATTTTTTTCTCAAATTAGATCTTCAGAAAGCTTACGATAGATTTGATTGGTCATTCCTAATACTAATTATTATACATATTGGGTTGTTTGCGGATATAGTTGAATGGATTATGGCTTGTATTTCTTCCGTTAGTTTTGCAGTTCTGATAAATGGGGCTCCAACAGATTTCTTCAAAGGGATCAAAGATTTAAAACTTGGGTGCCCATTGTCCCCCTACCTGTTTATCCTTTCTATGGAAATATTAGGTCTCCTTATTCGGTAGGATATAATTCAAAATAAGTTTACAGGGATCAAGATCGCAAGAGAAGTTTTCATCTCCCAACTTCTATTCGTTGATGATGTTTTCATCGCTGGTAGAGGGTGTAAAGATGATTGGTCTTTCTTACAGGTTATTCTGAATCTTTTCTGTAAGTCGTCGGGAATGGCAATGACAGATAAAAATCGTCCATTATTTATATTAGTAGGGACTCATTATTGAAGCATTTCCTGGTCTATTTATTTCACTTTCGTTTGGATAAGTTGGAGGATGGTTTCAATTATTTGAGATTTCATTTGAAACCTGATGGATACAATAAAAGGGCCTAGGAGTGGCTCCTTAGAATATTCCAAAGAAAAATTAGCAATTGGACTTACTGGCATCTCTCACTGGGAGGTAGACTCATCTTGATCACGTCGGTGCTGCAAGGGAAATCAGTCTATTGGTTTTGTTTGTTCAATATCTCTTGTTATATTATCAACCAACTGAGATGTATGATGTTTCATTTCTTTTGGTCGGGAGGTTTGGAAACATAAAAGATCGATTTTTTTTCTTGGTAATGTCTATCAAATCCACATGGATTGGGAGGCTAGGGAGTTAAGCATTTGGAAAAATTCAATCAATCCTTATGTGCTAAATCATTGTGCTGTTGTTTATTCTGCTCTGATTTAAGGGGAAAGTTGATAAAAGATAAATATTTAAGAGGCTTGGATCCGGTTCATTGGTTCCAAGGAAATATTGCACAAAATTTCGCTCGATCGGCAATTTGGAATAGTTTCGTTCAATGTCTTCTTCTTATTATGAAGGATTTAAGTTGGCGGGTTGAGAGGGGTGTCCAAATTTTCCTAGGTATTGATCCTATAAGTGGTATTGAAGGTGATTATGTATTGACCAAGAAGCTTATAAAGGATCTCCACCAAAAAAACATTTTTGTTTTAAAACAGGTACAGGTAGGATACGATAATCCTAGATGGGCTCATTCCTCCTTTTTGGGCCTTTTTGGCGATATTTCTAAGGAGTGGGACATGCATGTATTATTAGTTAACTAGGGAAATATTTCTATAGGTTCTAACTCTGACAATTTGGTTTGGTATTTCAATTCCAAGGAAGGATCAATGTCAGCTTCTTTGGCTTATAGGTCTCTTATTGGTGATGAGTTTTCTGGCTGTGTTGAGTGGTGGACGAATTGGCTATGGAAAATCCACATTCCTCTTAAAATAAAACTATTCAATTGGTTATGTTTGAAGAATAAAATTTATCTTGGGACAACCTACATAAAAGAGGATTTTATGGTCTAGGAAGATGCATCTTATGTTACACTGAACCTGAGACAGTTGTTCATCTTTTTGGTAGTTGTGTTTTCTTCAAAGATTGTTGGTTTCACTTAATGCATTAGTTTCAACTGGATTTTAGTTGGGATGTTTCCTCTTTGGATGAGAATTTGAGTTTTTGGTATAGGAGGAGATTTCCTATCAAAAATATCCCCTTTATTTTCTTATGGGAAGTTTGGAAGGCTATGAATAGGGTCATCTTTTCTATGAAGGGACAAAAGATTGAGGTCATTTTAATGAATATTATCTCTGTTGTATCTAAAAGGAAATTATCCCTTCCAATAGGTATTCAAAGGTGAAATTGTTCCCCACTCTTCTAAACGAACACCTTATTGGGTTCTTTAATGGAGCTACCTCAAAAGGCCTTTGCAGAGAAGGGCTATATATAAAGTTTGGGAGGGATACTATGTTGAATGGTTGGTTGAAAGATGAAATTGGATATAACACTACAGCATAGATGGTGTATTTTTGTCATTTTCTTTATCTGGATAAGAGATGGGGTCTTTCAACATTACAAATTCTAGGGGATTCGTAAGTTGTGGTTCAGTGGATTTGGGACACACATAGATGCAACCTATGGTGTTGTTATATTGGATGGAAAATATTAAGGGGTTGATGAAATAATTTTCCTTCCTTTCCATTCATCATATTTCCATAGTTTACTATGGGGTTGCTGATATTTTTATCAAAGAAGGAGTTGGGTCATCTGGATGGAAAAACTTGTTACAAGGTCTTCCATAAAGGGAATCTTTACAGGCCAGGGAGTCTGAGTTTATTCTAAGCATGTCTTGGCGAAGCACTAGAGCTATTTTTTACCTTTTGTGAGGGTGATCTCTGCTATTCTCTATTTTAAGGTGATGCTTGATCTTGTTATGATGGTATGGAATGTTTGATTTTTCTGGAACCATATGATTTGTAACTTGAGGATTCTTTCTTGTTTATGTGAAGGATTAGTTCTTTTAGTTTTTTCTCTACCATTCTTAGATATGGACTGTAATATCCTGTTATCATCATGGCTGAAGGTATCAGCATGTATTTTTTTGTAATTATCGACAAGACTTTTAATATTATAAAAAAGTCATTTTTTTTTTCAGGCTGAAAAAATTAATGTCTACAAAATCTAAATGGTAGTTTATAACTTGAGAAAGAGTAGGAACTCCTCCCTTAGCCTCGTTTCATGTCCAGAATGCGTTGGTGGTGTAGGTATGTGCAAGGCAATGTTTT
>LPNX010979677.1:21795-38502 GCA_001517045.1 Pseudotsuga menziesii | reverse complement strand
TATATATATATATATATATATATATATATATATACAGAGAGAGAGAGAGAGAGAGAGAGAGAGAGAGAGAGCCTTAACCCTTAAGTAGAGAGTGTATTCATAGATATTTAGTTGTTTCACAACTATTTATGAAAAGAATTGAATATCATATGTAACTCTATCAATGTAGCCAATTTGAACATAGAGTTGAGTTATGCTTGGTATTGTAATTTTTTTTTGGAAACTAGTAAGTATTTAATAAGTTCAAATTAAAATAGATTCCAAAACGCAAGGTGAATGACATGATGTGAAACCTAATTAGTTTCATTTCTTTTGATTAGTATCTCATTATTGGATTCCACAAATCTTAATGTCTGATCATTACTTGGTGTGTTTCTCCTAACCCACGTCATTTCTAGTCATTGTCATGAAACAAAGAAAATGTGGTTGGAGGAGAGACACCATTCGTCGATGCGTTTACATTTTCTTCAAACACTTAGACGACGCCAAAAAATGAGCCAACTAATGTATCTCTCTGCATGGTCAATTCACCATCAATAACAATTGAAGTTCACGGTCCTAAGTACTTTCTTAAACAACAAACTAGACATTTTCATAACAAGAAAATTTAACATTTCCCTTTTAAAAATAAATCCAAAGAAGGTGTATTTTTTATATAGAAATGGTTGAGATTAATCAACTGTTGTGTCACTGGAGAAGTCTGAGTGACCCTGATTCGCCCATCCCATCAAAAGGTAAAATAGAAGATTGTAGCTTCACTTTTTTTGGAAATTGTAGTTGAGGCCACCACCTGACTATTGTGCAAAAGGGTTCTTACCAAATTTCTCTTTCGTCTTCTCCAAGTATTCATTTTGAGCTGATTATCTCAATGTCTCTGAGTTTTTTTACTGTGACTGCTTGTAATGAAAAGCAATGTTGATAAAATGTTCTACTTCACTATATGATTTGATAGTATCCACAATGACATCAGTAATGTATCCCTCGAATATGTTGTTGACACAGAAATCAACGACTTGTGATATTGTGTTATTGACACTCTTTAGTCACTAGATTAGTTGTGGTGTCCAAATCTTAGGTTCACCTCCTTGAAATTTCTTCTTTTGTAGTGATAATATTTCCAGACAATCATACAGTACAATAGGAAATTCACTGAAGGTATCTCATGAATACTAGAGTAAACATACCTTCCCGACCATTTTCTTGGTGTTAGTCATGAATCCCTATTTTCTTCCTAGGAATATTCTCTTTCCTTATGATCTACCCAGTCCTAAATCTTAGGATTTGTAAGGTGCCAAAACATGTCCCCTTCACAATGATTGTGGTTCTAGAAAAAAAACCATTTGTTGGCACAAACTCACCCTGAACCATGTTCATATTGAATGATACCAACAAACCCCAAGGTGTCCTCCCTAGAGGTGTCAAATCTTCTTGGAAACACCCGCAGAGAATATGAAGTCTCCTCGAAGTACCTATGGGAGCTACAAGTACTACACTTTTGTCGTGGTGAAGGGGATTTATGCTAACATATACCTTGATAGAAGCTGCATCGACAGACCATACATCGACATATAATAGATTGCAGTAGAGGAAGACATACATATTCATGACACAAATCAGGTTCAATATATGTTCTCGATTAACAATGCATCTTTTCACATTACTTCTAAATTCATATTAATCACATACTCATTTAACCAGGAAAGTACAAAACACATCACACAAAGAACACCAAGATTTAATGTGAAAACCCAAACTAGGAGAAAACCACAAAAGTGCTTGTTTATTTATAAGAGTTTCAGCTCAAACGCTTCCTTCCGATGCACTTAACTTACATACATCTTGCCAATCATCCTTTACATCAGATATGTGCACACAACATGCAAAACGACTCATACATTGGGACTCAGCTAAGAATTTATTAAAAATAGTATTACATTGACTTATTTCTTCCTTTCTCTACACCTTTATATATATATATATATATATTGTAATGTCCCTTTTTGTAATTTTGGAGAAATTTACAATTTCGGCAATTTTTGAGCTTTACTAGTCAAGACTAGAGGGGGTTCAAACTGACTCCAAATGGTATCGAATTTGAAATGAAAGGATAGGGTGAGTATTATAACATTCCAAAATGACCTATTAATAATTTTAATCTTAATTTAATCTCCTGCAAACTGGTTTGTGTCTAGGGAAAAACAATGCAATTTTACATAGGAAATTGTGGTTAGATTCCCCCAAGGGTGAAGGTAAAATTGGGTTTCCAACTCAAGTACGACCCTCCCAAATTTGTGAATAGAGTATTTAGATTTTTATAATACATAAGGTTATTTCATTAAATTTTTTATTAGTTCTACAAGCTGGTTATAGATTTCCACATTCATTTGATAACTTTCAGTGAAATTGCTTATGGGGAAATTGCATAACTAGCTCGATTTTGACATATGAAAGGTAGAGTTAAAGGTTCATATTAGGATGTGGAATATAGGGAACATATATAGAATAAAAATTTCTTCCCAAAAATATTAAAATCCATATAAATCCCTTCATACAATTTTGGTATACAACTCATTCAGTATGGGAGTCAAATACATGAAAACTAGTGAATTAGTAGCATGGAATTGCAAGAGTTTCACATATGGATTTCTTGGATTTAGACCCATAGAGCATAGGGAAATTAAATCACATAGTAACACATTATATATGGCTGTCACAAAAACATCAAATGCATGCAATATCCCTCATACAAATCTAATATAAAACTACTTCAGGACTGAAGCCAAAATCCATGAAAACTAGTGATACAATGGCATGAGAGTGCAAGATTTTCACAAAAGAGTTTCTTGTATTTTGAGTTGAATAGAATATGGGAATGTAAGTACAAATAATTACATAATATATGGCTTCCCCAACATCATCAAACTCATAGGAATGTCCTCAGACAAAATTCTTGTAAAGATACTTCAATATTGACGCCAAATCCATGAAAACTAGTTATTCAAGAGCATGGGAATGTGAGCCTCTAACATATGTATAATTGATATTTCTACTTATAGAGCATATTTACATAGGAGTACAAATCCATACATCACAAACCCAATATTGGGAATCAAATATCCTCAGCAAAGTGCAAGCACCACTCCAACAAGTGCGCCATCAACATGAGAGTGTGGGGGAATGGAGAAGAAGGAATGAGAGAATATGAAGATAGATGAAAATTGGACTCTATGCACCTCCAACCTGAAACCAAAACACCTTCATTAATCTCCAATGAGAGGTCTGAATGACCCCTCCATAAGCCAACTTGAGGAAATTCCTATGAGTTTGATGATGTTGGGGAATCCAAATAGTATGTAATTCTCTATATTTCCATTCCCATATTATATTCAGATAAAAATCCAAGAAACTCTTGTGTGAAAAGCTTGCACTCTCATGTGATTGTATCACTAGTTTTCATGGATTTTGGATTCAATCCCGAATTAGTTTTATATCAAATTTGTATGAATGATCTTGTCTACGTTTGATGCTGTTGTGAAAACCATATATGAAATTTTACTTTGTAATTTCATGTCCTTATGCTCTATGGGTCCAAATACAAGAAATCCATATGTGAAACTCTCGAAATTCCATGCTACTAATTCACTAGTTTTCATGGATTTGACTCCCATACTGAATGAGTTGTATGCTAGACTTGCATGAAGGGATTTCTATGGTGTTTAATAATACTGGGGAATAAATTTGTACTCTATACATGGTCCCTATATGAACCTTTATCTCTACCTTTCATATGTCAATATCGAGCTAGTTATGCAATTTCCCCATAAGCAATTTCATTGAAAGTTATCAAATGAATGTGGAACTATAGAACCAGTTTAAAGAACTAATAAAAATGTGTAATGATATCCTCTTATGTATTATAAAAATCCCAATACTCTATTCACAAATTTTGGAGGTTCTTACTTGAGTTGGGAATCTAGTTTTACCTTCACCCTTGGGGGAATTTAACGACAAATTCCTATGTAAAATTATAGTGTTTCTCCCTAGACCCAAAATAGTTTGCATGAGCTTAAATTCTTATCAAAATTATTCATATATGTCATGTGGGAATTTTATAATACTCACCCTATCCTTTCATTTAAAATCTGAGACTATTTGGAGTCAGTTGGAACCCCCTCTAGTGTTGACTAGTAAAGCTCAAAAATTGTCCAAATTGTAATTTTATCCAACAGTTAAAAAGGGTCATTAAAGTGGTATTAGAGCATGATATTATCACATGTACTTCTCTATTCATGTTTACTAATTATTACCTCCATCCATTAGAAATTGAGACTGAATATATTAAAAATGGAAGAAAAGGAAGTGGAGAAGTTAGTTTTTTGTACAAGGATATTAAGGAAACACTAGTATTAGGAGATATGGATGATAAGAGGGATAATTATGACCTTAAAAAATTCATTAAGGAATGTCTTGAATGTTTTACCAAGTATCTTATGCAAGGGTTCGAATTTATGGATACTCAACTTAGGGGTAAGTTGGCAATCCGGGGTAGTAGTAGTTCCCATCATGGAAATAAACATAAGACCATTAATTTTGAAGAATTTTATAATTGTATTAATGTATTTAGGAACAAGAATGCAAATTTTAACTCACTAAGGGACAATCAACAATGCACAATTTTGGAGGAACATTAAATGGGAAAAATCAACCTACTTGTGAGAAGATCCTAGATACACCATTAAAGGAATAAACATAGAATCATGAAGTGGAGCATCAATTATTTCAAGGTAATTGATTACATAGAAGAACATAAATAGGAAATTGAAGACAAGCACACAATCATTGTTGATGGGGCTTGTGAAAATCAAAGAGAATCTATTGATGGATCGATGAAATAGGAAGGAGTACCTATTGATGTGTGCTCACAAATCTATGTTTGCTGCAATAAAAAGTTCTCATAAGCATGAATATGAATACCTTATGACAAATAATTAAGAACCAAGATAAACATCCTCATCACCACTTGAGCTTCAAGAAGTTGTTCAAATCAAGAAGAAAGAAGAAGAGGAGGTTCACTCCCATGAACCATATTTCATTGAAGATTATTTGAATATGAGTGAAAGGAATATCCATGAGGCCCCTAATATATTCAATGACTCTAAATCATTGGTGTCAAATTCTTGTTGGAAAGTTTCTTCATTGGAGGAGTCATCCTTCCTTGAAGACATGGAGAAGATTCAAAGAGCAATGTGCAACATCGAAGGTAATTTCATGTATTTTATTTTTGATAGAAACAATTTGGTTGACCCTAGTGAATGGTTACATGAAGCATACTTGAGTAATAATGAGGATATTCATAATCTCAAAATTCAAAATGAGAAACTTCTTGAGAGGTTGCAAGGTACTTGTTCTTCCTCCTATGTTTTAGATTTTCATATGGTAGATTGCTTGGAGGATCCTCATGACATGAGGGATCATGAGAGACATTGAAAATTGCAGGTTCTTGATGTGTTTGAAGATGATATTTATGAGATCCAACCAATTGTTGTGGTGGATGAGGAACTTGAGTTTCCTCTTGAAAATGCTTACACACTTTTTGAAGAAGTGCATGATTCCACTACCTTGGAACAAAAATATGAGGAAAGTGTCACACTTTTGAGGGAGATTCATAATCCTACCCCTATGGAGCCTTTACATAATGAAAATTTCTCACTTTAGAATCATTTGGGTGAGTTGGTTCTTTCTCCTACATCCTACACTTCCATATTTTCAGCATTTGTCCTAATGAAGTATGGGTGAAAAGTTTCTTTTCGATGGTGCCACATGAGGAGTATGAAACTCCTATATCTCCTTTTGATGATGAAATTATTATTGCATCGTCTTCTTTATATTTTCAGCAGCATCCTTTTTCACATTATGATGATACACTTCTACGTGGGTGCACCTATGGTGTTCACTCGAGTCACTTGGAGACTCATGATTTTCCTTGTTCCTTGCCTAGTCCGTTTGAGGTTGGAATAAATTCATCCCACACTTGGCTGAAGAGATATATTATTGAAGAACATTATTATTGGAAGCAACATCCTTTGTTATTTCATAATGATATACATATTCATAGGTGTATTGGTAAGACTTTTTTGAGTCACTTGAAGTCTTCATGTTTTCTTTGCTCCTTATTTGGTTTAGATTTTGTTTGAGGTTATTCATTCACTTCTTGGATGAAATAACACATGGCTGATTATTACTTTGATGCATCTTACATTCTTTTGGAGAAATATTATAGGACATGGGATCCTCACCTATTTCATTGGAGCAAACTTGATATAATACCTGATGATTGTGTGTATGGCCCACACGATGATCTATTTACTTGGATGCACAAGCACTTTCATAATCCTTTGATGAGGTACCTTATTTATGTTCAATTGTATGATGTAGTTATGTACTTTAATTATCTATCTTTTGTACTCATGATGTTTGGAAGAATGCAATACAAGCAATGGGATATAGGTATTGATTGGTTTCAATTTTTTGGGGAAACAAGCAATAGGGGATATTGAGTCACCACTTGAGAAGGTGATTTAATAATAGTAGAGAAGCAAAAATAATGGTGGTTCCTCTTTGAAACTTTGTTGGAATCTCAGAAATTAAAGTTTGGAAACTGAGCACCAACTTCAAACAATTATACAGAAGCAAAGAGGGATGGAAGTTCAGAAAAGGTTTCCAAATGATGGAGGTAAAGATTATTTGTGCAGATTTTGTTTTGGTGGATTTGATTAATTCTTTTTGTGTTAGTGGTGATGTCACAGGATATATCAATATGCAAATATCCACATATCTTTACTTTTGGAAACACACAATTGTAGTACATGAGTGTCGCTACTCAAATTACAACTAAGGTTTGAAGCAAAGTTTTGGAAGGAATTAAGGTTATTCAAAATAAATGTTTAAAATTATTTAGGATAAGAAATATTGAGTGGGGAGGGCTTTCATGTCCCTAATTAAATAATTTTCAAATAAGACTACTTCCAGGTTCCACCAACCTACCAGTTCCCTAGGTTGAGATGGAGACACAAATTTTGTAAGAAGGGGATATGGGACCCAAAAGGACTTTTGTTTACCATATTCACATTTAAATGGTTCACATAAATGATAAATGATATGAAAATAAAGTGGAATGGGTTCATGAAGACAATTGGAAGCTTGCAGAGCCTTTGGATGAAAAGCTTCCCCACGCACTTGGCATAATCTTCATCCAAATTCGAACACATGGGTAATGTAACATTATTGGAGGGTGATGTGGTTTCAAATATCATATAATGATCCAAGGAATTAAAATAGGTAACATAGAGTAATTCCCATGGAAGAGGAAGAGAGTAGAAGACAAGATGTGCCACTTGGAAAGAGATTCCATGCACTATATGACAACAAATGATGAAAGATTCTATGAAAGGTATGACAAATTCAGGCCTGGTTGCAGACATATGAAAAATATGACATGTCATGGCCAAAAATAACCACCAAGAGGTCTAATTTGGGAGTTCAAGTCATCCATTCGATTTGGGGAAAGAATTGGATCATGATGAGGAAGCCAAGTGCCATGAGAGTTACTAAACCACCAAGATGAGTTTGAGGAATCCCATGGAGGGAAATTTGACCTTAGGAGGCCTCATGACGTTAATAAAAGGATTTCATGAGGAATGAAATACATTTTGATAATTTTTTAAATTGATTTTGTCATTTTAGAGAGCTTTTGCTTGTCCATTGCATGGTGAGTGTTCACTCTCCCTGCTGGTGAACCAATTTCGAGGGAGTTGGATTCCTTTCCAAGTTGGTTGATTGAGGGACCATTTAGACCTATATAGTATTGAATAACTAGTTTTCATGGATTTGGATTCAATGTCAAAGTATATTTATATCGAATTTGTATGAGGACATTGTAATATTCCAAATACTAATATTTTCTATTTCTATGCAAATTTACTGAAATAGCCAAGCATGCAAACTGCCATGCAAAATTTCCCTATTTTATAGTTGTAATTAGGGTTAGGTTTGCAGGATAGAATGAACACTTACCACTGATAAGCCAGATATATGATCCAGAGAGAATACGCATGCAAGATGAGCTAAGCTGATGAAGAAATAACCTGGTTTTCTGCTGCAATACCTCGGTTGGCTGAATCAAACAAGTGTGACGTTTTTGCTGAAGGAAGGGTCAGTTTCAGTTGGAAATAAGTCGGAAGGAAGGTGTGCCCGTGTCGAAGAGGATGGATATAGCATGCAAGAGTTTTGACCCCTCCATATGCCCTAGCGAATTGATCTACCAATCTGCTGCTCACGCCCCCACAACCCTGTAAACTATTGCTAGATGCCCCAGATGGACAATCTGATTGTTGATAATCACCCAATACACTAGAGTGATCCTATTAGTGAGGATGTGATCTACATGTGGAAGAAATATAGTGATCCAAAGTCCTAGTGAATGACTAGGGTTTCCCAGTTAAATGCCCCCAGATGTACAGATGAACCTGCAAATAACCTTCAGACATATACTAGAACACTGGATAATGATGAAAGAAATAAACATGGTGAAAAACCTGGATGGTTTATCTTGAAGGAGACTAGGGCAGATATCTCACTGCCGAAACCCCGTTAGTTGAAGACACTGTCTCCAACCCCAACTATTGTGGCCGCACGCTGTGTCACTACTCAAGAGCTCCAAAATCAATCATCATCAAAAGTAAAGTCTCCATTCACTTTATATTTCTTTTATAACTTTCAACTGCGAAAACCCTAACTTTTGACCTAATTAAGTCACTTTAACTTCTAATTTGCAATTGACTTGCATGCATGCACATGGAGACTTAATTGAGTGCATGCATCATTAAATAATGCATAGATGCCATGCATGTCACTTTTAGGGTTTGCATGCATCTCACTTTTAAGGTTTGCATGCATATCACTTTTAGGGTTTGCATGCATGTCATTTTTAGGGTTTGCATGCATCTCACTTTTAGGGTTTGCATGCATGTCACTTTTAGGGTTTGCATGCATCTCACTTTTAGGGTTTGCATGCATGTCACTTTTAGGGTTTGCATGCATGTCATTTTTAGGGTTTGCATGCATGTCACTTTTGGGAACATTATAGTCCTCCATCACCAAATATTGCTTGTCTTTGAGCAATGCCAACACAAATCCACAATCAATCAACTGAACCAACTGAATCTAGGGATGATCCCAAGCTCCCAAATTATCCTAGGAGATCTGTAGCACCCTCTACTCAAAACACTACACTGTACGGTACCATCACCAAAGACCTCCTGAAAGCACCCTCTAGCAATCACTAAATTGTCAGTCATTGTAATCCTAGGGTCGCAAATCAATCTGAGAATTGCAAAGGTCAAAATGTATCCACCGCTACCCTGCTTAGTATCGACACAAGGAGCATCATGTAGACTCCCACGTAACGCCATCAGTAAACATTGTATCCATCCCTCTTAAGGTCTTCTTCCTAGATCCCAATGCAAAATTGTGCATATTTCATCCCAAATATCTGAAGGCTCTTGCGGGACTATACCCTTGGCTAGGAATGTCTTCCAAAGAATCACCCACTCAATAGGACACCAACTCTTAATCTCTCTCCAATCCAACCCCTGAAAAGTATCTTGTCCATAAGCACCATCACAAGGAATAATCCTACCAAGATGACATTCTACCCTTCTGATTTCAACTGGAATGCTCATATATTGCTGGCCAATTTCTCGATCCTGGCCAACCTATAAAAACCATCCATCAGTATGCAAATGTGGACTCAAGCTACTACAAGCTCTGTCTATGTACTCCTTAAGAGGACTGCTTTGAAATGCAATAGTATGTTTCTTCTGTTGCCCCATCAAGGAATCCAATTCATTAGAGGAATTTTGAGGTCTAAAATGGGCCTCCTAAGGAAAATAATAAAATAATAGTTAAAATAATAAAATAATATTTATTAACTTTGGAGGAAAAAAGAAAAAAACTACTTTTGTGTTTGTATTTTTGACATATCTCCCTATGTTTTTACTCATATTTCGATCGGGAGAGCTCGTTGGATGTGTAATTTGATTATGCATCCAACAAGTACCCACATTGCATACTTTTGATGGACCCTGCTACCCCAAAAACAAGAAATACCTGAAAAAACATGATGATGATGCCATCATCATCTTTTTTCAGGTATTTCTTGTTTTTGGGGTAGCGTGGTCCATCAAAAGTATGCAGTGTGGGTACTCGTTGGATGTGGAATCAAATTCAACATCCAACGAGCTCTCTCGGTCGAAATATGAGTAAAAAAACAGGGAGATATGTCGAAAATACAAACAAAAAAAGTAGCTTTTTTTATGACAAATATGTCAATTCAACCATTATGGTTGACTTATTTTATTGGAATTCTATTGGTTCTTGAATTCCAACTCACAAGAACTTATTATTGGTGCTTTTTCTTATAAGGCCCATTTGAGACCCCAAATTTCCTCTAATGGCTCTTCAATACTAGAAAGCCTGACCTCTAACTCGGTACATACAACTTGAAGAACTGTAAGCTCAACATCTCGTTGTATTATGGTGTCTCGGAGTATCTTGGTCCTCTCTTTCATCGCTATAATGATTTATTTAACCTGTTCAATATTCTTTTGGTGACTATCATCTGGAAGCTCTATCTCATGCATGTATAAACTCTCCCTAACCTCCATGTGTGACTGCTCACTATCTCGACTGTTGTGTTCATTGCCTTGCACCTCATGTATTTCACCTGTCATAACTGTCTAGATTCCTGTTGTAGGTGATGAAGAATGTACCAAATCCAACTCATCACATGGTTTGTCCACAATCTGACTAGCAAATGTGCTTGTGTCGCTAGAATCATAGGATGGCTCTATTGCTATCTCCTCATGCACATCCTCATCATGTACTATTGACTCCAAATGAAGCTTACCAACAACCTATACTTCATGCTCATCTTTCTTCCCTCCCCCAACTATGTCTTTAAGAAGATCCTTATCCAAATCCTTGGGCTGGATCCCAGACTTGATGGTGTAATAATCTTGAAAGGACAATGCTACACATGCATAATCACCCAAGGATAGATACTCCTGATATCGAGGTAAGTGTTGAAGTACTGCTAACCTCTGCCAATTTCTAGTCAAGACCCTTCTCATTGTCTTCATGTTCTCACAAGCTGGTAAAGAAACTTACCTTTGTTCTGACATGCACTTCACCAACATCACTGACATGCATTTTCATGTACATGCATTTGCATATACACGCATGCATCAACATGCACTTTTATTCAATTGCTATGTGCCCACAACTGGCAAGGATCATGCTCTGATACTACTGTAATATCCCAAATACTGATATTTTCTATTTCTATGCAAATTTACTGAAATAGTTGGGCATGGAAACTACCATGCAAAATTTCCCTATTTTATAGCTATAATTAGGGTTAGGGTTTGCAGGATAGAATGAACACTTACCACTAATAAGCCAGCTATATGGTCCAGAGAGAATACACATGCAAGATGAGCTGAGCTGATGAAGAAATAACCTGGTTTTCTACTGCAATACCTCGGTTGGCTGAATCAAACAAGTGTGACGTTTTTGTTGAAGGGAGGGTCAGTTTTAGCTATAAATAAGTCGAAAAGAAGGTGTGCCCGTGCCGGAGAGGATGGCTGGAGCATGCAAGAGTTTTGACCCCTCCATATTCCCTAGCGAATTGATCTACCAATCTGTTGCTCACACCCCCACAACCTTGTAAACTACTGCTAGTTGTCCTGTATAGACAATCTGATGGCTGATATGCACCCAATGCACTAGAGTGATCCTATGAATGAGGATGCAGTCCGCATGTGGAAGAAATATAGTGATCCAGACTCCTGGTGAATGACTAGGGTTTCCCAGTTAAATGCCCCCAGCTGTACAGATGAACCTACAAATAACCTTCGAACATATACTGGAACACTGGATAATGATGAATACAATAAACACGATGAAAAACCTGGATGGTTTATCCCGAAGGAGACTAGGGCAGATATCTCACTGCCGAAACCTCGTTAGTTGAAGACGTCGTCTCCAACCCCAACTGTTGTGGCCGCACGCTGTGCCACTACTCAAGAGCTACAAAATCAATAATCATCAAAAGTAAAGTATCCATTCAATTTATCTTTCTTTTATAACTTTCAACTACGAAAACCCTAACTTTTGACCTAATTAGGTTACTTAAACTTCTAATTTGTTTTTGACTTG
Source organism: Pseudotsuga menziesii (assembly GCA_001517045.1). Classification (NCBI taxonomy): domain Eukaryota; kingdom Viridiplantae; phylum Streptophyta; class Pinopsida; order Pinales; family Pinaceae; genus Pseudotsuga; species Pseudotsuga menziesii. Next base: position 26,226 of record LPNX010979677.1, on the reverse strand, counting down.
CATGCATGCGCATGGAGACTTAATTGAGTGCATGCATCATTAAATAATGCTTAGATGTCATGCATGTCACTTTTAGGGTTTGCATGCATCTCACTTTTAGGGTTTGCATGCATATCACTTTTAGGGTTTGCATGAATGTCATTTTTAGGGTTTGCATGCATGTCATTTTTAGGGTTTGCATGCATGTCACTTTTGGGAACATTACAGACATTCCTATGATTTTGATGATGTTTGGGAAGAAATATATTATTTAATTCTGTGTAATCCCATTCCCATATTATATTCATCTCGAAATCCAAGAAAATCTTGTGTGAAAAGCTTGCACTCTCATGCCATTGTATCACTAGTTTTCATGGATTTTGGCTTCAATCCTGAAGTAGTTTTATATCAGATTTGTATGAGGGATATTCTATATATTTTATGCTTTTTTGAAAAACATATATGATTTTTTACTCTATAAATTAATTTCCATATGCTCTGTGGGTTGAGATCCAAGAAATCCATATGTGAAACTCTTGCAATTCCATGCTACTAATTCACTAGTTTTCATGTATTTGACTCCCATACTGAGTGAGTTGTATACCAGACTTGTATGAAAGGAATTATATCGTTTTTTATACTATTGGTACAACAATTTTGATTATTTATATGGTCCCTATATGTCAAGTCCTGATCTGAACCTTTAATTCTACCTTTCATATGTCAAAAACGAGTTAGTCATGCAATTTCCCCATAAGCAATTTCATTGAAAGTTATCAAACGAATGTGGAACTCTATAACCAGTTTGTAGAACTAATAAGAATGTATAATGACAATCCCTTATGTGTTATAAAAATACCAATACACTATTCACAAATTTGGGAGGTTCTTACTTGATTTGGGAAGCTAATTTTACCTTCACCCTTGGGGGAATTCAACCACAATTTCCTATGTAACATAAATTTATTGTTGATGTATTCTATGGTTTTGGTTAATATAGCTCATATAGTTATATAATTTGATCTATATTCATGCATGGTTATTACTGGTTAATGTAGGGAACAAAAATGGCATGCATAACTACCAAGAGAATATGATACTGTGCAACTATTGGTCAATGTGGAAAAAATTATGCATGTATAAACAACTATGGAATGATATTGTACTTCTACTGGTAACTATAGTAAGCAATGACTTGCAATTACTAGAATATAACAATATCTATGAAAATATTACTATATGTATACTTGTAAATTGTTACCACCTAAGTTGTACTTAGTGGTTTTTTATCAAGTGAGCCTGGTGAACCGGACAAGGATAACTTGTTCGAACTTCAGAAAACCTTTAGTATTGCTTCTGGGAAACCTTGTTGTACTATATCACATGTTCATACCCCTAGGGGGAATTGTAATAAATGTTATAGCATGATAGTGTCTGTAAAAGACTCGGTCTCTTAGACTTCATCTGTCAATCCGATCAGCCCAGGGTGTTTTTTCCCTTGGTTATTATTGGTTGTTGAATAAACAACTGATAATTTCTGAGTTTTTCACTCCATACCTCCAAAGTTGGGGTGGTTGGCTTGTCATTTAGGCCTATTGAGGTTATTAGAGTCTATGTGTCAATGTATAAACATGCTAGGCATCATGGTCGAGTCATATGAACATGTCTAAGTCCGCCTAGGTTTTTTCAACTTTTTTATTTTTTTTATTTTTCAGTGTTTTTTATTAAAATTTAATTTTTCCAAAACTTAGGCTATTTTTTAATATTTTAATTGGAAAATTTTATTTTGTAATAAAAGTGGGCCAAATAATCAGTTTCAGTCATGTAGGTGCTCATTTTCAAGCTAAGAGCACCATGTAAACCCATGGACCCACTATTTCCTAGTTTTGAGTGATTTTCCATCACTCAGGTCAGAAAGCCCCAAAAAATCAATTATTGATCATTTTAATTAATAAATTGATGAATAATGGAGCAAATCCAGAATCATAGACGAGTGGATTCTCAGCTGATTTGATTGAAATCAGTCAAATCTGAACCAGATTGACTGGATCTGACAAATCCTTGACTGAAGGAGGTGATCAAATCAGATCCAGAGTTGATATTCAGCATCCTTTATGGGGAATTCCACCCTTTATCTCTCCTCCACACGTTTTGGCTCATCTGGATGAGTTTTGGTGGATGCTTCAGTCAACAGGTTGAGGTGTCAGTCAGATCAGCTCTCCGATTGACAATTGCACTCAGTGAGACTTAGATCTGGCTCAGTTAGACACAGATCAGGCATTGATGGACTCTCCTTCAGCTACAGTAGTCTATATCCTTGGGATTTGTTCCCCCCTGGGCTGGATCTCCTATTTTTTGTATAAATAAAGCTCAAGATGCCTCTTCCAAGCTAGTTAGAGTTGGATTGAAGGGATTGCTATTGTAATACTATTGTAATCTTTTGATTGTTGAAATAAAGAAGCTTTGGAGGCCAAATGGTGTAATGCTCTCATATGTTTGGATTAAGCATTGTCTTATGGCTATTGATATTGTCGGCTTTTCTCTCAATTATGCACCTGAACCTTGTGTGGCTTGAACGATTCAGCTGAATCAATAGGAGTATAGTTGGGAAAGTAAGGTTACTTTTTTTTCTTATATCTCATAGAATATATGATTAGAAGATATAGATTATACATGTTTAATAAGTTTATTTGCATGTAATTCTTGTCTCTTTTTCATATATATATCTAGATCTCATGAGGTTTCGTGCAGGATTATGTGTTTAGATTTTAGGTAGCAAGGATTGGATGAGTTGTGGATCTAGTTTGACTCCATTGTACATCCAAAATATTTGTGAAGACATTTCCCCTCTATATTCCACTAACAAGTTTCCATTGCAAATCTGCTTCAGCAACAAGCACTTCTCTTCTCCTTTTCCTCCGTCAAAATCAATTCTTTTACCTAGTTACTTTGTTCACAGCTTTGATATTGTTTATATATATTATCTTAAATTAAATTTAACATAGATTTATATCCTCAAATCCCATAATCTAGATCTTTTTCTTAAAAGGTTTCATAAGCATTCTAGATCTAGCTTTAGGGAAATCGTCCTTTTTGCATGGAATTTTAAAGAGAATTTGTAGCTTGCATGCATTAGATTTTTGTTTTTTGTTATAAAATATAAATCTAGAAATAAGTGCACATCATATTGGCTTCCTAAGAGGCAAGCAAATATCCCAAGGAAAGCTTGCTTTCCTTGGTTCCCTTTTTACCTTTTTTAACTAGTTTTAACTTAGCTTTTTTTTTGGTTAAAAGTAAGCTGACCCAAAGGTACTTTTAGAGTGTTTTTGGGAATATTTCAGTCTAATAATATTGATGGTTTTTATCAGGTATAAAAGAAAATGGGAGGATCTGCTGTTTGAAAGTGACTTTTGGGCCTTCTGAATCCCCCCAGGGGTCTCCCTTTTTGACTGAAATCTTTAATTTCTGCACTTTGTAAGCTCTTGGTTTCATTCTGTATAAGAATCAAGAGGCATCATATCATTTTTATGATATTGTAACCACTAGTAATAAAAATAATTCTAAATAGGCTCTTTTGAGCCCATTCCCCATCCCCCATGGGGGGATTTGCGTCGGTGTCAATTTTTTTACTTTTTGTTCATCTCTTTTCAATATAGCGTAGTTCTAATCTGCAGGGTAGTATACTTTGATTTATAATCATTTCCATATTCCATATCTGAGGTTTCAAAGTAATTTTAATACTTACCCCATGACTTCTCGATTGACCCGAAAGGGGAAAGAGATGCGTGGTAGGACTAATTAGAAAAACGACATTGTGTATCTTTGTTTTCTTTTTCATCAACTGTTTCATCAGCTATAATAAAATTAACCCCTCCTTGATTCCCTGATTGAGATCCACTTGGATCGAAAGAGGTTCCTGGAGGGTTTTCTTTTTAACAATAACACCTATCTTAAAATTTACTAAAATTGACAAGACCCCAGTGTGTATGCTCTACACTTGGCTACGGTTCGTCTAATCAGTCAAGCTGCATCAAAAGCACTTGAGTGACTAGAATAATTAGGATTCACTCTCCCAAATTGACAAGCCAGCAGGTGAAAATTCAACACCTCGATCAAACCATTTCGGTGGCAAAATACCCAAAGGAAGCGGGAACTCCTGAAAAGTGATCTCGAGGTGCCGATCTCTATTACACTTGCGGGTGTATTATGAACAATAGCCTCAGAGACTCCATTCAGCCCACATATTCCTTGCGGGTAGCCATGAAGGTTTAGTTTTGGACATACTCCAAGTACTCTCGAGTATATCTGGAGTTCACCCCTTCGCCTAATTTTAATCAACTCATATTTCACATTAACTTAAAATGTACCAAGAGGCAATTGCAAAACATTCACTCCAAGCACATGCAAGTACATTGATTATATTTTGACTCCATTTTAAGGCACTAGCTATTT
>LPNX010979677.1:0-13432 GCA_001517045.1 Pseudotsuga menziesii | reverse complement strand
AAAACCTGATTTTTTACTCATGTGCTAGATAGAAGCCCTTGAAATGCATATATGCCATGTGAATTTTGACTTGTAGTAAAAAAACAAATTGTAGAATATTATGGTGTCTTCCCAACGATATTGTTTTAAAAATATTTTGATGTCATTTAATGTGTGAAATTTTGCATTTAATGAACTGTATAACCTTTAAAATTTAAAGAAGTTAATAAGTGGCTCGTGTCTAACCCCAATAATTCAATATTACATTAATAATTAAAAAATATATACAAGCATGATGTACACAAAATGAATTGTGGTATGCATATTTTTTTGTTAATTTATTTTGCAATATACAATTGTTTATTATTTTTTGAAAGTGACCACATCTGATTTCAACATCATTTTATACACGTGTGTCCATCCCAGCTTTTTTTTCACTGTTTTCAAAATTTGAAAACCCAAATATTACCTTTTGAAGACGACGTGTTGATGTGTGGGCTGTGCATTTTTAAGAAATTTTTGGATGTGTATTTTTTACCTTAAGGATTTTTCTTTGAGCTGCTTCAAAGGTGTTGTCAGGTTTTCTAAGTGTAAGTTTTAGAACTAATTAAAAAAAACGCATATGAATGCCAAAACACATGCATGATACCTCAATGGATAAAGGATTCAATGATGAATCTATCGGTATGAACTCCGCTCAATCGTGTTCCATGAATGGCAGCATTTACACCCCTAGAAGACACAGACAAACACTGATTTTCCTGTAAGAGGGCTAAATCCCTGTTTTTCAGGCCCTCAATCGAGGTCTATAACTTGATCGAGGTATTTAAATGTCCTAATCGATTTTTTAACGGAATATCGATCGAGGGTTTATTAAACCCTCGATCGAGGGTCTAATAAACCCTTGATCGAGATAATTCCAAAAACCTTGATCAAGCTAAAGCCTCAATCAAGGTTCTGTTTTTGTTAAAAAAGTAATACAAAAGTGCCCGTGAATGAACTTAGGCATTGATGGCATTACTATCATTCCAACTACCTTCCTAACCTCAATTCCCACCCCAATTCCTAAATAAATTCTATATAAACATAAAACATAAACATGTTACTAAATTTATCATTCACAATTGGCTAGCCTTTTGAAACAATACTTGTGTTCTAATGAAAACTTAGCATTGTGTATTGTGTTTACATATTGTTTTAGGTGTTAATTTAAATTGTTGATCTTGATCACAATGGGAAGCAAGAAGCGTCGAAGTAATATATCTACTAGGAATCAAAGCAACACCGAAGAAATAAGAGAGAAAGATAGAGAAAGAAAGAGGAAAAACAGAGCAATCTTGAAAGGAGAAGAAGTTGCAAATCAACCTATTATGGGAGAATCAAATCTATAATTTAAAAATTATACAATTTCATATTCATATATATAATTTATTTTTCCTAGTGATCTAGTTCATATAATTTCATATTGCATAATATATTCAATTTCATAGTGTTCTAGTTCATAATATATATATATATATATATATATATATATATATATATATATATATAATTGTTTAGAATTTAATTGTAATTTTGTAATTAATTCATAAATTATATACATTGTATGTGCATGTATGAATTCATATCTATGTATTCATAATTTATGTAAATTGTATAATTTCATAGTCACATAATTTCATATTTCATATTCATATATTCAATTTCATAGTGTTTTAGTTCATAATTTTTATATATATACATGTTAAATTGTTTAGAATTTAATTATAATTTTATAATTGTAATTCTGTAATTAATTCATAAACCTATATACATTGTATGTGCATGTATATATACAACCTTCTAAAACCACTTATGTACATGTGAAATAATGGTATGTGTTGTGAAAGAATTGAAAAAAATGTTTAACCACTACATTAAATTACATATATACAAAATAAGTGTATTATAGTATGAGTAGTTCTAGTTGTCCAATGAAATTAGAGAATGGTTGATGAATATATATAATTATATAGTGCATGTAATATCTAGTTTTAAATGAATATGCATATATCCATTAGCCTCACATAACCTCACATACAAATAAATTTTATAATTTGATGATATAGCCTCACATGTAAATGAATTATAATTTGATAATATAGACTCACATATATATAGTTTTTATGTTTAAAATTACAAATATTGTTCTCAATGGGAGTTGATTACAACATCATAGGTTGACTTGCATCTTCTCCTCTTAACATTGCACTTATTTTCTTCATCTTTTCTATACCCTTATCTCTCCTTTCATCGATTTTAATATGAATTTAAATTTCATATTCATGTATATGAACATTTTCATAGTGTTCAAATTACAATTTTACATTACATTATGACAATTACATTACGATTACAATTACAATTACAATTACATTACAATTTTACAATTACAATTACAAAATTACAATTACATTACATTACAATTACAGTTACAATTACAATCATTACATTACAATTTTACAATTACAATTACATTACATTACATTACATTACAATTTTAATATGATTTTGATTTCATATTCATGTATATGATCATTTTCATAGTGTTCAAATTATAATTTTACATGTTACATTATGATCATGATGATCTAATTACATTACAATTACAGTTACAATCACATTACAATTACAATTACATTACATTACAATCACATACAATTTTAATTTTATATTCATGTATATGAACATTTTCATAGTGTTCAAATTACAATTTTACAATTACAATTACAATTACATGATTACAATCATGTACAAATGACTAGGAATCATACTTAATAACCTAATTTACTTAATAACATCCGGTTTGGGACATAAGTCTCATCCACAACAACTGTGGCAAGTACTTGAGATTCTCCCTAAAACTCATTATGAGGAGTACCATAGGAACGCCGAAGTAGTTGGCCATTGATAGGACCTCCCAAGCGAAAAGTGCAATGGCCCCTACCAAATTGACTAAATTCCCACCTGTGAGGAAAACCAAAGAGCTATCATTTATGGCCAAGTGGTTAGCTGTTTTACCTGCGTCGTGAAGTGAGGGGTACTGCCCCAATACTCAATCCTGAGACAACCTTGGTGGACGAGTGACTACCTTTGAACCATTTGGAAGCCGATTTAAACTGGGGTTCATATTCATCTCCAGTTACTACTACAACCACCATTGCTTGTATTTATTATTGAGCTTGCATTTATTTGTATTTATTCTTGAGCTTGTATTTATTTTTGAGTTTGTATTTATTTATTGCTAGATTCCATCCAGCCATCACATGATCGTGCACCCTTTGATTTCTCAAGAGTAATTGGGAGCTTTAATTATGTTGGAATGGCTACTAATTTTTTAAGGGGGTTAGATGATGCCACTCAAGAAGAGTTTGGGAACCCGACCCCTGATCGAAAAATCAAAGAGCATGTTAGTAACAAAATCAAGTTGTACTTTGAACAACAATTAGTGATTACACAAGCTCAAATCATACATGGATTGATAAAACAAAAAAAATTGAAACGTGCCACAAAGTTGTTGGATTTTAAGGATGTTAAAAATATAAATGCATGTGAGAATGTAACAAAAAATGTAACAACTGCACTATCTGCATTTAGAAAGTCAAGAAAAAATGGTATCAGCGCTACTCGTAGGGAAATTACAACTGCTATTGTGGCACGAAGCACCTCAAGAAATCGAAAGGTCATAACAATTTCAAAGTTGCTCCACATTTCAAGAAAAAGACTCCACAAATACACTAAAGTCAGGGTAAAGATAGATGAAAACGATGAAGCTGCTTGTTGGGCTCTTATATGCAGAGAAGCATATAAGGTAGGATGGAAGAGGGCATCAGAGAGAAGGTGATAGAGTATTGGGACAACCATTCTTGTGCTATACCAGATCGAAAACATGTCCTGCGACAACGTTCTGGAAGAGGCATTTATAAGGAGCATTGCAAGCATGTTATGGAGATGATAGGAGTTGCTTTGTTCAAGGAATTCAAAGAATCAAATCCTAGTGTCCAGATTTCATTTACCATGTTCAGTAAGTTGAAACCATAGTATATTAGGCCGAATACAATTTGGGAAACTTGTTGTTGTCGATACCACATTGAATTATAGTTATACTACGACACATTTGTGGATTTTTGCAAAAAAAAATGGAATAGTGAACCAACTCCTCACACAACATGGGATTTTATTTCTACGATACTATGCAATAGAAATATTGAAAAATGTATTTTTCATTAAAAGGTGTGTAGGTGGGAGAATATTCCATGAATGTGGTGATTTGGCATTGTTCCATAGAAAGTTTCCTATCGATCCAACACACCCTGGATTGTCAGATATCACAGCTAAGTGGAAGAGATATGAGTATGTCTCCATGAATCCATCATCTTCTTCACATGTTCTATCTAATAGGATCGACTTGCTCAAGGATGATATTCCTATTTCAGACTTCATGGACAAGTTTCAAAGTTAGATTTACAAATACATTAAACACTCTCACAGGTATAGGTGGCAAGCTTTAGAATTTAAGCATTCTCGTGAGGTTTTTGAGCTAGACACAATCCTATCGGTGGTGGAATTTACTGAGAATTACAAATTTGCTCCTCAGAGAGAGATACAAAGTGAGTATTATCACTCTGACCAGATGTCCATCTCCGTACATGTATTGTATAGACATGCTCAGGCAGGTATTGATGGTAGGGATAGCACTCCTCAGTCCCGCAATGTGATCAAGGAATACCATTTTTATGTCAGTGATGATCATGAGCATGACACATTGTTTGTTCAACACTGCCTTGGGTTGATTTATAATTCGTTCCAAAAGAATGGGGTGCCATTTACAGAACACTGTATTTGGTCAGATGGGTGTGTGGGGCACTTCAAATCTGCACGCTCCTTTTATTGGTTGAGTCGCCTTCACAAAGAGATATGAATTCGACACACCTAGAGCTTTTTTGAAACAGGGCACGGAAAGCGTGAACATGATGTCGCAGGTACATGCATGAAACGAGCACTTCAGAGGTACCAAATGAATCATAGTGCATCTCGACTCAAGTTCTCAGCAGAAGTAGTTGATTGGTGCACACAAAATTTGGGTCACCAAGGTCATGAACAAGCGAGGCCGATGCACAGGTAAGAAAAAACAACAACTTAATTGGAATTTAACAAATGTGTTTGTATTATATATATATATATAGATGATGTTTTTTTGGGATGTTGCCATTGGCAATGTGAATAGATCCATGCCATGGTATTGCGAGACCATACCTGGTACGAGAGAACTATGTTCAGTTCGTAGTAAAGACATGGGAAACATATTTTCCATTGAAACAAGGAAGTATGTGTGTTTCTGTGAGTTCTGCATTGACGCCAATGCACTAGGGGTTTATCATTGCATGAATGATGCAGATGTCAAACAATGGAAATATGTCCCTCTTAATCCAAAGGGGCCACATCCAATTCCGACGAGGAAAGAGATGCACACGGACGACGGACGAAGTAGTGGTTTCACTAGATCATGATTGGGTTTTTTATTTGGTTAAGCAAGGTACATGATACTTGCTTGAATGTTTAAACCTAGATAGTCTTGTACACATGCATATATATATATATATATATATAGATTGTTTAATATTTGAAAATCTTGATGCATGTGATGTATTTCTTGTAATTGCACCACTGGGAAATGCCGAGCATGTGGCTTACTTTTTGATGCGGTGTACACAAATCAAAAGCAGGTTGGTGTGGCCCTATGTTGACAGAGAGTTCATGTACCAAGTTGGTGACCTAATTATTATGGGCCACTTTTTTTGAAAAAGTGAGAAGACAAGGTGACTATATTATTTACAGAGATTTCATGCCCGAATATATATTTTGTCAGTACAGTCATTTGGTGGTTGCAGCTCGGATACATCTCACTGAAATCAAGGGAAGATGGGTGAAACAAAGAGATGGAAGATGGAAGTAGTTGACCATGATCGTATTATGGAGACGTGCATTCCTATAACCCATTGGATGGATGAATGAAGGTTATACGTCACTTTTGATGTTGACATAGTTGACATGCTTTTGAAATGTAGTAAATCAAAATTTCTTTTGAAATATATCATTTGTATTTAAATGTAATTTTTGTAAACATATATATGAGAGTATGTGCATTCACATATACTCTATGTGCATGAACACCTATACCTAGGAATACCAACAATGTCCTAAGATCATGTCATGGAAGATCAATTTTGTCTATGTAACGTTTTTTTGGTGTATTTGTGCAAATACATGTATATCGCACTCTATTTGTGCAAAGTTCTAAATTACTTGTTACATTGTAGACACGTTGTAAATCGTAAACTTGTAAATTGTTAGTGGCATGCAATCCAAATAACAACACATACATTTATTCCTTCTTCATTAAATCTACCGATTCCAATCTATATTAACTGTAAGTTATGTTAAAATGTAAGTTTCGTTTGATTGACAATTTTGCAAACTTGTAATTTTTTTTACAAATGAAACCAAATTTAAAATTGTAGTTGAATTTTTTTTTGTAAATGAAATCAAATTTTACATTGTAGTTGTAATTTGCACCTAGTAGATCTTACATTGTAAATTCTAGGTCTGAGAACCGCAGAAGTTAAAACCATGAACCTTGCAAGTTAGTTACATAACACATATTTAAATTACATGTAGAATGTGACAAATATATATATATATATGAAACAAATCTATCTATGAAATCACCTCGCTCGAGTTGAGTGTCAGGTTTGGGAGGATGGGTATATGCCGAGATGACCCTTCATCAGGACCCGACTGATGAGTGACAACCCACTCATCTGTAAAAATCACGGCGGCTTCAACGCCCTCATCTGTAGCTACTCGTGTCTTTGTCTGTTTCCATGACATGAAAATAATTATATTAATGAATTACAATTTGAACTTAAGAATTACAATTTCAACCTGTAAATTATAATATGAACAAAAATATGCGAACAATTCTAACATAAATAACTAGTAACTCATCGATTGGCGTGCCATGAGTAGGACTCGAGCGGGACTGTGTAGAATCCATTGCAATTCCCTTTCCTCTATCTTGTACAATATGAACAAGATAAATGACAAAAGTTAGAACAAACCAAAATATTACGTGTTCAACAATTGACTCATTTAGAAATTCAAATTTAGGATGATAGTTAACACATACCTCAACGAAGTGGGTAGACAAAACTGCAGTGGGACCTCTAACAGATGCATCATTGCCAAAAAATACCTCCATGAAACTGGGCTCCTGCATGGAGGCCTAACACAAAGAAAAGTATTAGTTAAAAAAATGATTCATTTAAGGATACATTACAATCATGACAATAAATATATATGTGTCCCATCGATCAAGGCCTGCATCTATTATGCAGTCCAAAATATACATCACGAGCCATGATAGCATACTGCAGCAGTGTGTCGTGATCAAGAATGTTGAGAACATAATTGGTCACCCACTGTAACTTAGGATATGCATGTGCAGTGGGCACTCTCCATCTCTTTACCTACAAAGTCATCATGGTACCATGCATTGTCATGCATGTCCCCTCTGCTAATGCACTCTGCTCCTCAATAACTAGCTGAGATGAATCATCTACATCATCTGTCATAAGCACGGTCCTGCTAGGGTGACATACCAAAGGCTCTAGCTCTGGTTGAGCTCCAGGGTCTCTCCTAGCCCCAAGAAGTGCATGGTTGTGTCCCCCACCAGCACCATGGAAGATCGAGGGTGTGCTGGTGTAATTTGGGTGCATCCCAGGACAAACTCTACATATATATGTTTTTCAAAGTATATTGGGACCTGTTCATGGTGGGGAAACACGCCCCATGCTCCAATAAAGCTATCGTATACATTAGGTGCTGCAGCCTCTAACTTAAACTCCTTGAGTCTAAGCGGTTAACCAGTGGCACGGTCAAGAGGGATATCAAATAATGTTCCCTTCACATCATGGCTAGCTGTTGCATCTCTCACTATGGCCCAGTTATCATGACCCATCACTACAACCCTTATTCTATGACATGCAGTGGCCCAAAGATAACTCAATAGTCCGATGGACCTGTAGAGCTTCAGTAGATTGTCTACTGCCTTTGACATCATCCACATCAAACGTGATGCAGGAGAGTGCTCTAAAATAGAGCGGATGTTAAACCGCAAACTGTCACACTGACTGGTAATGTATTTCAATGTGATACATGTGATCTCATCCCCCCATGGTGCTTCCTCGAGAGGGTCGAGGCCCTACTGTCCAACACCTGGAAATAAGATGAAAAAATAAATGTCAGTCAAAATACATACATCAACTGTAGGTGAATTTGAAACCAATATTTAAATTAAAGGTACTAATAACTGAAAGAAAAATATATATGCATTTAATGTACCTATCTTGTGGGGAACCTCCCCACCGACACCAGCAGTATCTTCCTCGTCGCTCACATGCACAGAGCGGCTTCCAGAGTGGTTGTCGCTCATCTCCCTAGCAGGAGTGTGTGTCGATGTAGAACGCCTAGGCAAACTTGTGAAAATAGAGACATACAAGTTGATGATTAAATATACACACGCGAAACAATTTAATTTGTTGTTTAACTAACAACAAAGAGTACAACATGCACAATTGTATACTTATGAGTCCTTCATCAACCTTCGAGGCGAGGAATGGTCGCATATCTGTCAATTCTATGCCTTCGACGAACCGAAGAACCTCGTTTTAGAGATGCATCTACATGAAATAAGGCATAATAAATGCAGTCAGCATACAATATAAGATAAACATGATAAATATGTTAATAACAAAGATATATATTTGAGATGATTAATATATCATCACATGGTGCACATTAATAATGGGAGAAGGATCATGAGTGTGAGCACAATCAATAAGGAAATGACACATGCAAAGGTTTTTTTCACAGATAATTGACATCTAGATGCAAGTCTCCATGGATTAATGAATGGGCATTGGCTATTCTCATAAGCTAAGGCAATAAGGAGGGAAACACTAACTTATGATTTCTAACCTATCAATGGCTTTATGTCTAGATCTATAAAAAGGAGGTAGTTTCTCCTAGTGATCTGGAGGATGTGTACTTGCCATGGAAAGGACGCATTGATGCAATATCATATAGTAATAGGTTTTTATTCATAGTGAGAGACTATATGGACTTCAGCTAATGCAATAAGGGCGGGACTAACTTCCTGTTAGAGGCCAGATTTTCACTAGGTACAAGTCAGTCATGCCATGTGCTTTAGTCTTGTTTTGGCCTACATAGGGAATGTTGATTACTTCTGAATTATTGCTCGTGGAATGTATGTTTGTTACAAGAGGCTAGAGATTCTATGATATTGTCCTAAGTAACTTTGATTCACACTAGAACAACAAGTTTCATGTTTTATTTATTTATTTATTTTACTTTTTTGTTGAAAAACAAGAAAAGCCACAATACTTAGATTTGAGTTTCCTTAAAACAAAAAGATATAGTTTCACTTCTCTATAAGTTCAAATCAAAACTTATATATTTTATTGATACTTTCTTCTTTTTTGAAATTTTTTTAAAATATTAATTTAATTTTCTAAAATTTAAAATTTAAAATTTAAATTTATATAGTTCATTAACTCTTTCATAAATATTTTAAAAAATATATAATTTTAAATTAATTTTTAAAATTATAATTATGAAAATTAACTTATATACATTTAAAAAATATAATTATATTTTTAAATTAATTTGTAAAACTATAATTATATCACTAACTTTATCTTTACAAATGAAAACTTATCCTCTAATTAATAAAGTAAGTGAATTATTTCATTTCAACTTTTTCAAATACATATAATTTCAAAACTTTTATGATTTAAAGTCACAACTTATGTATTTAATTAATTCTTTCATCCATTTTTTAGAAATTAAATTACAATTCCAATTTTTCATAATTTAATTTATAAATTTATATATTTTATTAATAATATATTTTACTAATATTTTAAAATATTTTAAATTTATAATTTATAATTTTCAAAATGTTGAATATAAATCTATATATATATATATTTTTAAATATCAAAAATATAATTTTATCTTAATTTATAGATTTCTAATAATTTTTTAAATTGATATTCTTTAAAAAAATTTAAATCACTAATTTTTATTAATTTTTTATTTGATTTTTTTTTTCAAATTTACACACTTATTTATTAATATTTTTTTCCTTAAAAAACCTATCAACACTTTCATAATAAGTTTGAGCTTCAAAAAAAACATAAATACACTTTTCAATAAACTAATATAAAAATATGTCCAATAAGTCAAAACATACATGTTATATTTTATTATGAAAAAAATATTTATAAAAAATATAAATATGAATTAATATAATAATTTAATTATAATTATAATTTATTTTAATTAAATAGTTGACCTTTACACACACACACATATATATATATATAATTTAATTATAATTATAATTTATTTTAATTAAATAGTTGATAGTTTACACACACACATATATATAATTTAATTATAATTATAATTTATTTTAATTATAATTAAAATATTTAAAGTAAAATATATGGGTTGTTTAGATATTTAAGATTCATGATTGTCTTGCGTCTAGGGTTTGGATTTTTTTCAATCCTCCGTGAAGGATTAAAAAAAATTGGGCATCATTTATGCATGCCCTACATACATTTGAAAATTAAACCGGCAACATAAACACTCCGGGTTGATAAAAATATTTATATAAACTATAATTTTAAATTTTAAATCTAACAAATTTGAATTTTTTTGGATTGAAGAAATTTGGGCAACATTTCTGCTTGTTGGACACATTTAAAAATTAATTAAACCGAAAGCATAAAGGCTACCGGTTGACAGAATATGTATAAAAAAAATTAAATTTAAAATAAATCACAAATTTCAATTATGATTTTATAAAAATCCGACAATATATCTGCTTGCCGATACACATTTCAAACATATTATACAAAAACAAAAACCTAAAAACATATATAAGAAAGATTTTTTTCAATTTCAACTTAACATATTAAAACTAAAAAAAGGAAGGAAAATTTCTTTTAAATTTCAAAAAAGAAGGTTTGGGTGTTACCTCTCAGCTTTGACATCATGGTGAAAAGCAGGGTTGGGCATGGCTTGAGCAGCAGCTCGGTCAAGGTTACACGAGCTCGATCGAGGTCTCTCTCAGGCAGTTCGATCGAGGGGTTACTGTGTGGAGAAAATGAAAATGGCCGCAGCTTCCTGGGACCCTTTTTATAAAAAAAATTTAATAGGAACCTCGATGGCGTTTTGAAGCTCGATGGAGTTTTGGAGCTTGATTGAGGTTTTGGTTAACCCTCGATCGAGCTATATCTAAACCCTAAATCGAGGGTGCGCTTTTTGTTTTTTTCTGAAATTGCTTTGCCAAAAATTGTAACCCACCTACATGGATTTACGTGTGTGTATATATATATATATATATATATATATATATATATGGATTTTATTCTCAATATATATGTCTTGTGTAAAAACAGTTGCATTCATTCAATAATTTTAAAGTAAAATAGTTATTATCATAATTTTACTTAACATCAAAATATATATTGGAAATAGAATCTCATAATATAAGTGAGGACTATATATATAGAGAGTACCTTAGTCCATAAATACGAACTATATTTTTATTTCCTGCAAGCATGGAATAATGTAATTGCCTATGTAAATTTTTATATCAAGGTTTTTCATTTTATAACAGGTGTTTTCCTAAGTTTTCAACCTCTACCTCTTATTGTCTAAAAACACTTTGTTCTAACAGACCGAACACTCTGCCATGTGAAATGCTCTGACAACCGAGGCTACTCCACCTAGCTGCCATGACAAGCCCCGCATGACAAATGTTTTTCTTTACATTTTTCCATCTATGAGAAACTCTCAGAGTGTGGTTATTTGCATCAGTTTGTCATCCTCATTTCTCAGCACTTGTGAACGTCTGAGCTTAAAAAACATGTACGTTCAGTCCATCCAATGGACCAACAGTAAAGAAAAACTTTTGTCATGTGGAGCTTGTCATGGCAGCTCGGTGGAGTAGCTTCGGTTGTCAAAGCAGTTCACAAGGGCCATCTTTAACAAACATGTAGGTTCGGTCTATCCATCCTTAACAAACATGTACGTTCGGTCCATCCAAGGGACCAACAGCGAAGTTAATGGAAGGGCCATCCTTAACAAACATGTAGGTTCAGTCCATCCATCCTTAACAAACATGTAGGTTCAGTCCATCCAACGGACCAACAACGAAGTCCGTTTTTGTCCGTGGATGCACACACAACAGGAAGGACGCGATTTTGCAGTTCGTGGGTGCTCAGCAACTCGTGGAGAGAGGAAGAAAAACCTGCGTGAGACCAAAAACACCCCAAAACCTGTGCGTGAGGAGCCAACCGACCCAAAATCGTGGTGAGAGTGAACTGACCAAGGATAAGTGCATGAGGGAGAAGAATGGGCAAACGTGGGTGGAGTGAGCAAGTGGGTAAGGATGACAGCCTGCCACAACCATGACCACTTCAGCAATAACTGCCTCAACCACCAGCTGAAGCATTAAAGAGGTTGGAAGAGGTTGGGTGAGACAAGGCAAACAAAACAAAGGTGGCAAAACATGGGTTTTTCCCATAACCAAGGTTTGACATCCCCCCACCCCTTATCCTTTGTAAATCATGCCCTTTTCATTCAACATTGCACTGCCGTAGCTGGTTGTGGTTTATTTTAATTGATGTGCATGTTACATGATGCCACATTAAAATGTGCCGGATAGCACGACATACCATCGGCAATTATCCCCCATTGCCGAAACATACACAACCAAATCGATGGTGGGGCTTTTTCCTTTAGCTCCTCACCATGATCAATTACATCATATACATCATGCAAACGGGGTCAAGACCGGGGACATTACATTCCCCTCCCCCTTGGAATAACACCGTCCTCGGTGTTCCATTACATATATACAATACATATACAATTGCACATCAAAATTCAAAATTGCAGATCTATCCCGCGTTTAATCATTTACTTCGAATGTTCAAGACCAAGCCTCTCGGCTTCCATGGACTTTTCCTGCTGGTTCTCAGCTTCTTGCTGATCCCGAAGTTTAGGAACTTTGCAGCTATTTCCTTCATCATGCTCCCTCATTGGACAGTCCCGGCGTAAATGATGCCCTCCGCATCTCCAGCATCTCACTGGCTGCTTCGTCTTTACCTGCTCAATTTCCTTTGAGTCTTCATGCCTGGACCATTTCTTATCGTGTCGCTTGGACAATTGTCCCATTGCTGATCCACCTTCCTTTCCTTTGTCGATTGCTCCCAGAAGGCTTTTCACCTCCCTTTGCAAACCAATAGAGTCTTGC
>LPNX010979672.1:0-21986 GCA_001517045.1 Pseudotsuga menziesii | reverse complement strand
AGATAGTGGTAATTTGCTACTATTAGTCACCGATTCAAAAATAGTCGTTTATAGCCTGATTTTAGTCATTTTTTAAGTCATTAATTTCTCATTTTCTACTAGTGTTGTATTATCATTGATGGATAATATTTATATGCACTCCATAGTCATGTGCATAGTTTGTTATTAAATCATTGTAATAATATTTTGATGATTGGAAACACAGATAACTGTAGACCAAACCCATGCGTGGTTGAAAGGATTCAGAGGCACGTGGACTCTTCTTGTCCATGCATTGGTGACTTTTAAGAGTTGGAAACCCTATTCTCTTGTCAAATATCTCTGAGGGTTTCATTGGTCTTCAGACTGCTCTGTGTGATTTTTTTGGTGGCCATTAGAGGTTATTCTCTGTCCTGCTTCTCCATGGCCCATATTCGTTTCTGTGAGGTTTCAATACTTAGTCTTTGCTTGCAAACCATCAAGTTTGTGAACCCTTCTGCATGAGTGGTTATTGTTTGCATTTGGCTCTTGGCTTGTCAATAGTTTTAGCTCTGCTCTTCTCGTGGCTTCTCACGGCTCTGTAAAACTTAAGCTTTTTGACCTCGTCTTCACTCCAGGGCCGGCGTAGGGTTATATACCTCTCTGCTTCAACTACTTAAGCTAATAAAAGCTTCTTCGATGCTTGAATTCTTTTTCTTTCTTGCAGGTAAATACATTCAGTTTTTAATATGAATAAATCGCGGTTAAAATGTTTTTACAGTTAGATTTTCAAATGGAGACTGAGCTTTGTATTAACGCACAGTATTGTGCTCTTTACAGGAACTCGTGAGATCTCTAAACTTCAGTGATGAGGATAACGTTAGCTGGCTTCAGTGGACTTCATGGCCCCAACCGGTAAGCCCTGAGTTCAAAGAATGGGTTTTTACCCTGCTTGTAAAAAGCGTTGTTGATGGTGGAACACAGAGCTTGGAAGCATGTCATGTTTCTTCATTAGATATGAGGTTTTAATAAGTTTTTTTTCAGTTTTGTTTACAAACCCTTGATATGATGCTGGGTAGTACCGGCCTTGAGCTGTGTGATGTATTTTGGTTAATTTTTTATCCTTACAGCCTGACAATGTAGTACATTAGGTTTTTAAGAAGGATTTTAACTTCGAGCTGTGTCTCATTTTTGAAATGGTTTTGTAATCTTGTAAATTATGATTCTGTGTAATTTAGGGTTTTTTCTCTTCGACTATCAGTGAAGAAAATTACTGTCTAAGATATCTTTTTGTAATTAAATTTTGTTAATATAAAGACTGTAGCTCAATCGTAATGTGAAATTTATAATTTTAAACCTACTTGTCCAGAATATACTAGCTAGGGTTTACTGAAAATGAAACCCTTGTCTAAATATGTTATTCAATTTATTATTACTTAAGCTCTACTTCTTGTTACCTCGGTTTGGCTATTACAAGTGTGTGGTGGCATATTAACCTGTTAACTGTAAACTTATCTTGCTTGTTTATAAAATATTTTTGTTTTAAGAAAAGACTGTAAACAGTCTAAAGTATGCTTTGAAATATTCTTGTAAAGTTTATTTATATAGTTATCAATTTAAATGGATTAAAATTTAAGTAAATTAAATTATAATTAAATAATTTATAAGTTAGGGTTTCGACCCTGAGGTTCTTCCTTCACAGGTTATAAGCCTGTCTGATAATATAAAGTAGTTTCTAAATATGTAAATTCTTATTTTTTGTATTATTTATTGTTTATATTTATAGTTTTTATTTACTATTCTGTAACATAGAATTTATTCAGAGTTCTTTAAAGGATAGAAAGTAAACTTTGTAACTCTTTTTACTCTTTCTAAATTAAGGGTTTTTAACATAACCCTAAACTAGTTTATATTAGGTAATAGTTTAAGATTTAGTTGATATTTTTAATAGATACACTGTATAGATAAAAGCTTGTTTATATACTCAACTATATATTATTACTTTAACTCTAATGTAGTTTACCGTTTCTTTTCTGCATTTTTTATTTAGTTAAACTAAGTAAAAACAATATACTCAAATAAATCATAACACTATATTTCCTTCATAATATTTAAAACATTGAAATAATTTACTCTACTATTTACAGATACACCATCGTACCTACTATTTTCATTCTCTTATCTACTTAAAGCATTATGTCTGTGCTAGAGTACGACCTGGTTTCCAGGTGTGGAAAAACACAGTCTAGAAATTTATTATCATTCTATTTCATTATTTATTAAACCAGTTTCATTTCTATAACAATATAATAAGAATATTAATCTAACATTTCACAAACTCTGAACTTTTAACATTCATTTAGTAGATAAACTAAGATTATTTAATTAAAACAGTAAACTCAAATAACATAGAACCTGTTGAGGACAGATGACAACAGCTTTAGGAGGCCGTTCCTCCCTACCAATATCTTGGAGAGCGTTGAAACAATGCTTCCTTAGGACCCCTGATCCTATTCCTGGTCTTCTTGGCTAAGAACTGGGTGGAGATTGCAAACAGTAGAACCCTCTATCAACTTACTAGTTCAATACCTCGGTAAATACTCTACTCTCAGCAGTATGATCTTCAATTTAAAAGTTTCACTAGATCAATCGGTAGTTATCCCCTCAAACACTTTCCAAATTTCCCTTCCATTGAATTTCTCTAAAGTACATTCATTCAACCTAAATGATCACTTCTCTAGAATGAGCAGCCTCAGCTCTCTTCAATGGGAATTTTTATAAAGACTGCCTAGGTCTTTTAGGGTCATTTTTCATTAATTGAGCCACTTGCTCTAATTCCACTTTCTTAGGGAATCATGACCACAAATGTAGGGAAGTTTCCACCTACAACAGTTGGAAGTGGTTTGAGGATGCTACCACATGTCAGTTTTCTCTCCACCTAGTCTCCTCCACCAATTTGACTAGTAAACACTATTTTAATAGCTCTCCTAAGCTGTTGTCTCCTCCTTTATTTATTTATAAATAAAATATTCATAATTTACAATAAATATCCTTGACCCTACTGAGTCATCAATTACAACTTAGCATAAAATTTGACATATTGTCCTCAAATAATATTAAATTGTTTTTGCAAAATTGGGGTATGTGACACTACCCACCTCAAAAGGCGTATCCAGACAGGTGGTACACCAACCACTAACTCCTGTATGATGGCTGGGATGTGCTCAATCTGTAAGGTAGGTACTCTCTGGGTAAGCCTATCCAACTTCCCCTCAAGAACCTTAATCAAGCCCTGGTCTTCTCCCAAGACAGGACGCACATACATGCATGGATTCCCTGCAGAATGGACTGGTCCAATATCTGCATTTTGACATTTTAAAAGGATTAGAACTCTTATATATATGTATATATCTCTATATTTAAAATTCATAAAAATTTTAAAATTTGAAAATAAAAATTACCTAACTCTTCCCATGCTCCTCCTGGAGGGAGGACGAGGTCAGCATCACCACGAAAATCCATTCCAACATATGGAAACTGCTCCAAAGCTGGAAATTGTCGCTCCCACCAAAAGTAGAAGTCGTCATCATAGACACTCTGGACTGAGCCACCACCTCCCTTGCGGAGGAAGATATCTCCCCATCTACTTAGCCTAGGCTGACAAGGAGAACGAACTAGCAAGGGTACTGTAGGACTCAATCCCAGCACTCCCTCAAAGAAGAAGGATACTAGTATGCTGGAATAACCAAAAATTTTCCTCCTACCTCTTTTGCAGTCAGAGAGCTATTTTCTTATAATCGGGATCACTCCTGAGCACCAGTCATACAAGAATCCCTACATATAGTCTACTGCTAGTCTCATCTAGTTTCGAGTTGCAAGGTGAAGTGATGATGACCCTGCAACCCTCACTATAGTGCTCGCCAACACCTGTAAAGGAAGGTTGTGTATGTGAACAATAGGGATGCAGCTACTCCTCTTTTGCATGCCTGGCTCGCAGTATATATCAATATAGTTCTGTACACTTAGAGGGTCACCGCCTCTGTCGGTGCCTTCCAAATTCACCGAAGCTCCCCATCGTGATAAACCAACAATAAAATAGACATCCTCTGAAGTAATCTCCAAAGGCTCACCTTGAAGGTCAAACATGCCCAAATCATGATCCCAATAATTTATCAAGAACTCCAAGAGGCGGACATTGGCCCGCATAGGTGAGGTACAGAAAAACTTCAATAACCCACTTTGACATAAAAAATTCACTATGGGGGAATCTTGAAGAGCTTCTTGGTCCATGTCTTCATGATCTCGCTCCATCCACTCAAGCACCATCTTTCAACCTAATAAACAAGTAATTGCCAACCATCAGATTCATACAAAATTTGAAATTTTTGACCCTACATATTCTTTTTTCACCTCACGCAGTGTACGCGACTGTCTTCAAAGGAAAGCTGCATACTATACGCGACTGTCTTTCAGGAAACCCACGTACAGAACGCATGTACACAACTTTTAATATACCAAACCCGCGTACACAGCGTTGTTGTTTTGAAAGCATTAAAAAACATGAAATTAGGGCTTAATTTTGACAATTGCTTAGATCAAATGAAAGAGCATGGAGTGTAGTTTTACCTAACACTTGCGGATTTGGGAATGGTCCACCGGATCGTCCACACCAAGAAATCAAAGGTAGAGGTGAAAACTTGTCTTTTTTGGTTAAAAAATCAAATGGTGAGTTTTTATTTATGTTTTGAACTATTTATAGAAAATTTATTTTTCAAGTGGGTTTTTTCCCTATAGTTCATAATTTTTAAAACTAATACCATATCTTTTCTTCCATGTGACAAGTTTATCATTACTTTTAAGGTGTTTTTTCTCATATAGGATGGTTTTTTATCGTTTCACATGCATTTTGCATCTATACCTACTCCATCTTAATCCTATAATTAACACTTCTACCACGGACTATGGTATTTTTAACCAGTAGCTCCTTGTCTTTACAATTTTTCTTCCGTGGATAGGACCTTTCTTCTATGAGTATCCTCATTTAGAACCTATTTATTGTCTTTTGATACTCATACTGTAGCTGTCATTGGTTCAGGGGAATCTATTTTAGTTATTTTTCACGCCAAATTGAGCCTCATTTTGGTCTCTTTTTACAAGCTATCCCTTTATAGGACTCCCTGCCCTTATGGAGTTTCTTTAGGCCCAGGTCTAACTCCTTAAAACAATACTTGAATGCTGAGTAAACTTGTCCATTCAAGCTCGTTAAGAATACGTGAATGGGCATCCACATTGGTGGTGGGTTATCTCTTTCTCGAACCATGTGGAATAATAGGAGAAAGGATCACTCTCTCTTCTACGGAATTGAGAAGAGTATTATCAGGTACAGGTTTATCACTTTTCTGGACCTGAGGGACTAAATTTCCAGAAAAGGAACACTAGGTATGAGCTCAGTTTTCTCTTTTTCGTGCTCTTGACCTAAACATGAAAAAGATTTCAAGTGTACTTTATGTCCTTGTCATGCTCGTTAAACACTAAGAACAAAGCATCGAATTTATTGTTGTAAGCCCCATTTCTCATACTCAAATGGATCTTTCCAAGTGATCTTGCTTTCCTTCACACTCATAAAACTCAAGCTATATGCTGCTCTCAAAAGAGCATTGGGTAGGTGGTAATTTAACATTTTTTAGACCTCCTTGACTAAGTATGAAAAAATTTCACTTTTTCTTCTACGGAAGTTAAGAGAGTTCTTCTGTGGTATGTTTTATACTTTTCCAGCCTTAGGAGACTAAATTGGACAAAAAAGGACCCCCTTGGAGTCTTCTTTGGAGTTTTCAGACTCTCTAAAACGTGAAAACACCAAGTGAGCATATACTAGTTCAGGCTCATAAAATCCATGAATCAGTGACACTATCAAGCATTATTCCCTCTTCTCTTGAAGCTTGTCAAAAAATGAAGAGAGATTCGAGTTGACTTTCCTGGACTCATTAAAATTTAATAGGGAAGGTAAGGAAGAAGTTTTCTTTTGGTTCTCAATTAGTAGTAGCATGTCCTCCTTGAACATAGTACTCTCTATTTTTTTCGATACTCATGTCTCAGTGTTCACTTTCAGTTCAGCTATTACTTTGGGTTTCTTACTCCTCCTCTTGTCAGTTATACCTGGGGAATCTGATCATGTCTCCTACATGAGAGATAAGTCTAGTTGTACTATCTGTAAAGTTAAAAGCGGCCTTGGGTCATCTCTGTGTCATGCTCACTATTCAAGGACTTAACCCTGTGTCTGATCTATATCCTAATTCCATCAATGTCATATCTATTACTACTTGTGTCTCCCTTCCTTTACCCAGTTCCTAGTCACTCTTGTGATCCGTTGGAGGATCTATTGCTTTCTTTATCATAGTATGGTTCCGCATCAGCACTTCCTGACGATGAAGACCTAGAGTTTTGATGATCGTACCTCAGGATTCACTTTCATTATTGGTGAATTCCTTTACTTCAGTTGTCGATTATCACCTATTGATTGGCAATCTGTTGAATCCGCTCCATGTTCGACTTCAATAACATATACTCACATGGCTTGGATTGTACTGGTTCTTTGGGATTATTTATGAAGACCTTAGTTTCACATCCATGGACTGAGTTGCGCAAGATTATTTTGTACTTATTTACACAGCTTCCAGATCTTTGAAGACTCATCATTATTGTATATTGTGCCTTTGATCCACCTTTGTAATATACGTGGTCGTGTACCCATACTATATGATGTACTCAAATATGGTAAAGGAGCTATTGTTCTAGTATATTGAACATAGCATCCTCCGATATGACTTTGTATATGACATTATTATGTATTTGTTTCAGGGACTACCTTTGCTCCATTGGACTTATGTGTTCTCCAAAGATAATGATTATAATGTATTTCAGCCATCACTTCCCTCTAGCCTCACACATTAGGGGGCATATGTTATAGATACAAATGGCACTTCTCCATATTAGTACCGACATTCCCTATGTTGGTACACAAAAGGACATTTTAGGATTGAAGTTCGCCAAAACACTATAGATGGGCATGACATGAGATGCATTCACTTTTTAACCAGCATGCCATATTATTTTTCCAAGTGTTGATGGGTGTACGTGACTATTCCCATTGACAACTCGCATACTTTATGTGACTATTCCCATTGTAACCCACATACATATCTATACGTGGGTTTCCTTTAAGAAACTCGCGTGTCATACGTGGGTTGCCTATATTAATAGTCATGTACATCTCCATTCAACATTAAAAAATATAAACCATGATTAATGGAGATTAGTTGAACCCTAATCATTAACCATGTCAACTATTTAAACCTCCTCAAACTTCGGAACTACTCTATTTCCCAAAGTATAAATAGAGGTCTTGGGGAGGTTATTAATCAATCAATTTTGGAGTGCAAAGTTATGTTGGTGGTATATCTTCAGAAGTCCTGGAGCAGCAAAAATCAAAGTCCTTTGGTTGCAGAGGAGTCCTTGTCTCAGGCGTTGGGTTGTATACTTATCTCATTCACTGATTGTTAATAAAGAGAATTCTTCTTCCAACATTGTGTTGAGACTCTTTCATGTATTAGGGTTTATGAATACATTTGACTAAGCACTATATATGTTGTCTATCTAACCTGTCATATATACATGTATAAGATTGTACTTGGAGAATTTGCTCTTTGCAAGTGAAGGAGGTGCATCCCTGAAATCTTTGGAGAGAAGCAAAGAGGAAGAATATCAAGCTTGGATCAACCGTCAGTAATCGAGTGAGTCCAATATTTATTCCTATTTCCTTTCTGTACTTAGCTAAAGCTAATTGTCTACAAGTTTTAGAAGTAATTTGGTAACCCTAGACCCTAGGTTACAAGGGTGTTTATTCCTAAACAACAGAGGGCGCGGGGAGGGGGAGGGGAGAGGGAAGGGGAGAAGGAGAGGGATGGGGAATATGAGAGAGGGACAGAGTGGTATATAGGGGTACAGATAGAGATATATATATATATAGAGAGAGAGAGATATGAAGAGAGGGAGAAAGAGAGATAGGGGGGGAGAGAGAGAGGGGGGGGGAGGAGAGAGAGAGAGAGAGAGAGAGAGAGAGAGAGAGAGAGAGAGAGAGAGAGAGAGAGAGAGAGAGAGAGAGAGAGAGAGAGAGAGAGGTAGGGGGAGGAGAGAGAGAGAGAGAGGGAGGGAGGAAGAGAGAGGGAGGGAGAGAGGGGGAGGGAAATAAAGAGAGAGAGGAAGAGAATATGAGAGAGGGAGAGAGAGCAAGGGAGAGAGGGAGGGGAGAGAGTGAGAGGGAAAGGGAGAGAGGTATAGATAGTGAGAGAGAGAGAGAGAGAGGGTGATTTATAATAATTAATAGAGTACATATTTCTCAAATAAATGATGGAAACTTAAATGAGTGTATCTATTTTATCCATACATATTCTAATTACCTTTGTATAGATAACTTACTCACTCTTGATTGTATTAATATACATTGAAAATGCATTTATTTATATGATAAAGTAGATTATACTCTATATTAGAAATTCTATTAAATCTGTTAGCACTGGAAAAGAACCAGAGGTTGTGAAGGCTCATTCCCAGGTAACAGTAGAACCACTTTCAAAGAGAGAATTGACCTTCTGCTCTCCCGAGAGGATTCTCTCACCAAATATTAACAATGCCAGATATGTACAAGTGAAACAGATCATAGAACCATTGGGTGATGGAGTCAAGATGTGTAACAGAAATAAACAGAACTTATGCAAGCGATTTTAACACAGATGTAATATATCCATTCGGTCATAGTCAAATTATAATTATCTGGTGGAAAATGAAGATCAAGAACAAACCATTAACACAGAGCATTAAATAATGAATTCTGTATTAACTTTAGAAGAAATCTTTAGTGGATATCTGAAACAACAGATGGAGCATAGTATGTATGAATTCCAAATTTTTATACACTTATTTCAGACATGAAAGAAAACGTAACAAGGGATATAAACTAGAAACATTCACATGAGAAAGGAAGCAACATACTGTAACACAAAAAACACATGAATCCCTGTGAAAAACACCGACTTTGGCTCTGCAACTTTATTAGAAACTCTTGAAAGAATACAACACAAAGTTACATTGGTTCCAACCCTTTCTCCTTCTTCAGGAGGTACATTTATAGTAATTTTTGGACTTCCTAAACCAACATTCGGGAATCAAAATTTGTTACAACTGAAGAACATCTTCTAACATACTCTAATGTGGCGTATCTGCCACGATTTACATAAAACTAAAAAAATGAACTTGTGGACTATGAGAGAAAATATGCACAAGAGCCCTTTATGTATCCTTCAGTTGGTGATAGTTGTACAAAGTTCTCAGAGAGGTGATTGTCAGAGGGGTGTGTCCAAGGAGAAAATTCCGTGCATCACTATCATTGCCACCTCTATGGTTGCGTCCTAAACTTATTTGACTCGTATTTTTGAATTGAACTCCATTGATCAAGACTAGGAAAAGTCCGACAACCATTTCAAGTGCTTGTACTTTGAGTCCCAAAGTTTATGTGTATGAGGCCTTAGGCGCTTGGCACAGGTGGCTTTAAAATCAAACAGCAGTTTGAATTCACTTGCCAACTTATTGAAAAACGGTCCTTCCTAAAAAGGATTGTTGCATGTCTCAACACTTGCTATTGTTTGATCAGAAACTAACCAATCGCTTCAGATATTCTTTCTGAGTCAATAAGGGTCCCTTTTCTTCCCAGAAGAAAGGAATCCCTCTGTCTACCAATGGTTTAAATAACTTGATAACCTCCTTGACCTTGTGATCAATAATGCCAATTTTGTCCTGGATAGTGTCCAGCATCCTATGTTTAGCAATTACCTTTCTAGCTCTAGAGATGATCGAAACCCTATTCTGGATATTATACCAGTTCGCTAGATCATCTAACAAGGCGCTTCAAAATCAATAGCATCTTTTGCTGTCTCTGTGGATCTTCTTTGCACTTCTCCTAGTACTGTCAAAACCTTTTTCTTAGCCTCTCTCAAAGCATTTTCCTAATTTACAATGAAATCTATATAAGGTATGCACTTGTTAGCTTCTACAATGATTTGATCCCACATCAAAAGTATAGAACCCTGTAAGGCCATATTACCGATCACCTGTTGGCTTAATCTAGTGTTTTGTTTTGTAAAATATTGACATTTCTCCTCTATCTCTTCCTTTTCTTGTTCCTCCTTTGATTTTTCATCCTCTAACTCTTAATCTACTGCTTTAACTTTGTAAGGTATGTACCTTTCAGAGCTATTTGGGACATCGCCTTGGAAAGAGAATTGTTGTCTACTTCTCTAGCTACATTCACTGGTTGAATTGCAATCTCTGTGCATTTCTCCTAAATCTATTTTTCCTTCGTTGCTAGCGTAGCCTTTAATTCTTTTTCACTCTCCTT
This sequence comes from Pseudotsuga menziesii, assembly GCA_001517045.1. Lineage (NCBI taxonomy): Eukaryota > Viridiplantae > Streptophyta > Pinopsida > Pinales > Pinaceae > Pseudotsuga > Pseudotsuga menziesii. The sequence goes on along the minus strand of LPNX010979672.1, from coordinate 11,578 downwards.
TATAAGCTTGGTATCCACTTCCCACTGCCTTTCCTTCTCCTCAATCTTCAACAACTTGGCCTTGCAATCTGTAAGCTCAGTGTTCAATGTCTCTTTCTCTTTTTCGAATTCATCCAACTCAACTATCTAGATGAGCTGGGTAGAAGGGATTTTCAACTTCCTTTTTAGTAATTGGATCTCTTTTTCTTTCTCATCCATCAATCTTTGAGCTAAAGCTCCCTTAGATGCTGGTTCATCTATTTGTAATGATTCATTCTACAAATTGTTAATTTGGATGTTGAGGGCCTTGCTTTTGACTCTTACCTTCCTCAAAAGGTCTATATTTTTTGTCTTACTTGCCTCAAGCTTGGACATTTGTAGTGTGGCTTTCAGTAATCTAGTTTTCAGGATGTCACTGGTCTCTATGTTAAGGTGTATTATATTAGTAGTGGGAACCTTTTCTAGGTTCACATTAACCTCTGACACTTTGTTTCCTACTACCAAGGCCAGGCTCAGGGTGTCTGTAGCATGATCCCTCACAGTCTTCAATGCCACATTTGGGTAAGGAAACTGTATTACTTCATTATACAGCTTTGTTGTCTCATTGAAATTTTTATCAGCCCTTTCTTGGTAAGAGTCCAGCCAATATTATTTAAATTCATGCATGTTTGCAGTCTATCCATCAAACACATATTCTTGGATCTCTAACTTGGTTGTTTCGGGCTCTTCTTGCTTCTATTTGTCTTTCACATTTTTCTTCTTCATTTTCTCCTTCGTGTTGCCCCTCTTAACCTGCAATAACTGTTGTTATTGTTCTATTTTATTCTTTTTGAGAATGTTGGCAGTATCTACCTCATCAATCTCCATGGGTTTCGGAAATCCTCTTTTCATTAAACTCCCTGAATAACTGACCAATGATGAGGCATTCCTAGCCATTGCAACTACTTTGGATAGCTCCATTTGGGGAGACTTGTCCAATGGAAAGGGTGAGATAGAGGTTCATCCTATGTTGATATCCATCGTGGTAGAGTTAGGGAAATCATCCCAATTGGACGCTTCTCTAAGCCCAGGTATCTCAGTGTGCTCAAAAGTATTAATCTTGTGAGCCCTCCTCCTTTTGGAAATTACTTGATGTGGGTCATAATTTATAACCTGTTCCAAAGAGAATCCCATTCCTTTGAGTAAGTTACCAACCAGTGGCAAAGCAACCCTCCTCTTGACTATGTATGGCCCCACCTCCCAGGGGAAAGTAATATTTGAGCCCTTCCTAGAATTCAAAAAGTGTTCTTCTTCAACAGTGAGTCTTTTCCTAATTAATTCCAAGGAGAAAACCCTAGAAGTTAGAAATGCTGGTAGGGTGTAAGGATGATGCACAAAACTGTATAGCATTATGGTGCACAAAACCGTATAGCCTTATCAGGGGCCTACCATATTTCCCTAGAACAGTCTTCTGGTCCATCCGTGCTGGCACTCTATATGCAGTTGGGGAATTCTTCAATCTTGAGGCTCTGGAAAATACAAACCTTTCCAACTCCACATAGATCCATTTATATTTTCCTGTACCGCGTAATCTTCATTGCTTTTCTATGCAGCCTGCATCATAGATATTTATCCTTGCAATCTGAGCCTTAGATATGTGAGGTCCTTTGTGTTAGAGTTTTCCTCACTACCAGTATGTGTAGCTTAATTTGGGAAAATTTACCTCCACCTTTAATCTCCAAATTACCTTCATCTAGGCCATTCATGTCTGAAAACTTAAACATTCCACCGATTCCTCCTTCCTTGATCTAGTGAGCAACTCTAGATTGCGATATGCTTCTTATCCGTCGATCAAGATCAACCTTTCCTCACAACCATCGATCGGAGAGAACCCTACCACTTTTTGCAAATTGAGATCCTTCCCCTATCTACACTTGTTCAAATCGCCAAATGAGCCACAACCGTATATCTATCTCTTCCTTTTCCTCATCCTTCCAATCCTTTCTCCCTTTAGAACATTTCACGATTTGGAAAAGTGATTTTGCCCGAGCATGTCCACTGCGTGAAATGCTTCGGTTTTTGTTGATCTATCATTAGATTAATCTCAAACTCCCATTATGGTTCCCATTTAACGCACTCCGCACATCCAATGACAGCATTTTTCCTTGCATATCTGATCCTCGAAATTCCTTTCTACCATCAATATTTACCATTTCGAATTAGATTCATCGATTCACACTGTCCTTTACCTCATTCCTACTGCTACTTGTTCCATAGGTAGAATGCCACTCCACATATGCCTTTGGTACCCCTACAGACTCTAAGGATTCCTTCCCAATACTTTTCAATAGGGCCTTTTTCCAAACACCTCCTATAATAATAAAAATTATGGTGCTAACAACCAGCTCCATAAGGGATTCTATCCTCCCAACGAGGTAGCAAAGAACCCCGTAGACCAGTCGTTGAATCCATTGACAACATCCTCTTACTTTATTTTTCTGAAAGAAAACATAATTAAAAAATGGTTACCTCCTTCGATCTTAGGGCCTTCTCTGTGGGATTCAAATATTCTAATTCACCATCTATACTGACTGAAAAAATAAAAACATTTACACTATAATACATGGACCTTTGTCCCTTTACTCCAAGCAATGTTTTAGAAACCTCCCATTCACTAGGTCTCCCTCATATTGTGACCCATCTGGATACTACAGAATGAAAGCATTGTCACCTCTGAGTTCCGCAATAAGGTATGGGCCTACCCACAAGTGATCAAATTTTCCATGTTTTCCTTTGTCTTCATGCGGGGCATCCCATTTTAAAACTAGGTTTCCAACCTGAGAAAACGTCCTCCTTTATTCTTCTGTCAAAGGTATTCTTCATCTTCTCCTTATGTATCTGGACCTTATCATAGGATTTATCCCTCATTTCATTCAGTTCAATAATCTGGTTGATCCTTCTTTGCATGGGATTAGGTTCATCTTGTTGATCCTGCAATAATTTCATAACTCAAACTCCTAGAAATGAAGGAAAAATTACCTCGGCTCCATATACCAATTGAAATGGTGACATACCAATAGCCTTCTTTGTGTTGATCATGTTAGCCCACAAGGCATATTTCAACTTTGTATCCCAGACTCTTTTGTTGCCCTCCAACAAGTTCTTAATAATCCTCACCATACTCTTGTTAGAGGATTCTACCAGTCCATTACCCTATGGGTAATAAGCAGTAGAATGATTTAGGATTATATGATATATATAGTAAAAATTAATCATCTTCTTGGAATTAAACATAGCTGCATTATCTATCACAATTATTTTAGGACAACCAAATCTTTCCCAAATATTATTCTCTACAAAATCCATTATCACTTCTTCTGTAGCTCTTCTAATGGGTATCACTTCAATCCACTTCATGAAATAATCACTAGCTGTTAAAATCCACTTATGCTCCCCTGAGGAGTTTGGATTTATATCCCCAATGAAATCCAACCCCCATTGTTGGAAAGGTGCTTCTACTGATATAGGGTTGAGGGGAAGTGAAACCACCTTCCTTTTTGCTTCAAAAATATGACACTGATGGAATTTAGTTGTCTCTTTATATACATCTAAGAATAATGAAGGCGAATAGAATCCTTCTCTCAGAATTTCATTTGTGGTTACCTTCTAGGAATGGTGCCCTCCACAATCTCCTTCATGGAATTCTATTGTTATATGTTGAGCTTCATTCTCTAGAAGACACTTTAGCAGTACTCCACTGGGGTCTTTCCAATAAAGATATTGTTCTATGATATTAAAATTTCCCAGCCTTCAGCTTCATAGACCTAGCTCTGGTTTTTCTTAACCCTATGGGAGGCTATAAATTATGCAATACATAAACAATATCAGCATACAAGGGAGAGATAGAAAAATCATGCCCCACTGGTACTTCTGTATCCAGCTAATTAGATTGACTAGCTAAAAAATTTAGCTACAGAGAATCGCAATGGGAATTTGTCATCATTTTAGCTAATCCTTTCCCTTTAATCAATTTTTTGGGATTAATTTCTATGTCGTACTCTAGAATCACTACAATCCATTTAGCTCTTTTCCCCTCTGGATATGGTTGTGTAAGTATACTCTTCACCACGCTATTGGGGACGTATGCAGTTATATGGGAATGGAGGATGTAAATTTTAAAGTCCTCTAAGGCCTTAACCAAAGCATAAGCTTCTTTTTCCATTATATCATATTTCAATTCTCCATCTCTCAATATCTTACTGAAAAATGCTATAGGATGCTCTTCACCTTGATCATTTTCTGTAACAAAACTGCTGCCACGGTATGCTCTGAAGCATATGAGAATACTAAAAAATATTTCTCAAAATCTAGACTGACCAGCACAGGAGCTTCTGAAATGGATTTTTTTATATCTTTGACAGATTTCTTAGCTTCCATAGTCCATTTTATTTCATGATCTTTCCTCATCATATTGGTAATGTTCATCAGGATTTCAGCAAAGCTAGGAATGAATTTTCTCAAGAAATTTACCTGACCAATGAAAGATTGTATTTCCTTCTTACTTCTTGGTTCTTCCACCTTCAAGATGCCATTTATCCTATTTGGATCAATCCTGATTCCTTCCTTTGAAATAATATGCCCCAATATTTTTCCTTCTTCTAGAGAAATAAATGACTTTCTTGGATTTAATGAGATGCCATACTTTCTGCACTTAATGAAAACCCTTTCTAAATGTCTGATATGATATTTGGAAAACCTAGAATATACAGTAATATCATCCATGTAAATCACCACAAACTTGTCACTTTCATCTACAAAGGCAATATCCATGGCATGTTGGAAAGTGGCTTCAGCATTCATTAATCTGAATGACATCTTTGCATACATGAAGGTGCCCCAAGGTGTGCTGAAAGTAGTTTTTCCCGGTCTTCAGGAAACACCTTCACCTGATTGTAACTAGAAAACTCATCCATAGTAGATATCCTCTCTGAGCCAACTACCCTCTGCAGGATCTGGTCCATCTTTGGAAAATGGTAATTGTCCTTCAAAGAGACTTTATTCAAGCTCCTGAAATCCACACACAGTCTTATTTCCCCGTTCTTCTTCCTAATAGGAATCAAATTAGCCACCCATTTTGAAAACGTCAGAGTCACAATTATTTTTGCATCAAACAACTTTTTAATCTCCTTTTCAATGATAGGTACTAGCTTTGGATTGATTCTTCTGAGCTTATGCCTAAATGGTTTTTCCCCAGGCTTGATTGGGATAGTATGTTGTATGATGGAAGAGTCATACTCTTTGAGGGTATCATAACTCCACGCAAACACAACTATGTAATTATTCATCAGGTTTACATATGCATCATTTTCTTTAGCAGTTAATTTATTGGATAACTTTACAAATTTTGGGTCATCTTCAGTGCCAATATTTTTATTTTCCACAACATCTTCAGCAGGTTTGACCTTAGGATCTCTGGCAACATCATTTTGGTCAAAAAGAGTCTCTAAGGGGATCAAACATCTAGGGATGTGATTACTTTCTAACTAGAATATATCCTTACCTCCCAAAGAGCCTTTCAGCTTCTCTGCTCCAGTGATCTCTTCTTCATTCCCATCAGCCTCTAGGAAATTATCGAAGTCAGCACCATCTTCATCTATGCAGGTATTCGCAAACTCACTAGATGGTTCCAAAAACCTTTTTATTTGCATATCATCTTCAAAAACATGCCAATATTTGGTGTTGTCAGGTATGGAGGGCTTATTCACAATGTCTACTTTGTATTTTGTCTTACCTGTGGTAGGAGTTTTGAATTTCCAAACTATAGTTTCCAGAGATTCTGCCATTGTATTCTCATACCTAGGAATCACTTGGATCTTGTGTTCGGTGAAATAATTCCCAAACATGTCCCATACCTCATTTAGGTAAGCCCTCATTCTTAGATTCCTAGTATAGTAGCTATCGTTCACCTGATTCACTACAAGTTCCAAATCTCCAAAGATTTGTACCCTTTTAGCTCCCAAATCCTTCAATGCATGCAAACCCAGCAACAAAGCCTCATATTTTGCTACATTATTAGTGCATTCAAAAACCAACTTGTAAGAATAAGCTTCAGTATCTCTAATGGGGGGAATTATGTACACACCTACACCAGCACCTATTTTAGCCACTGAGCCATCAAAATACATCTTCCACAGTCCTTCGTCTTTCTTCTTTCTTTCCAAATCCTCCTATTCATTTGTCTCTTCTCTATCCTTCTTACCTTTACTTGGAACAATAGTTTTTGAGTTACAAGGAGATATATCATTGAAGAAAATAGACGAACCTAATTCTATATTGATAGCATAAACATGATGAATATCAGGCTGAGCCTGACTGCTCATGACATAAGGAAATATTTTGTCATTGTACAGCCTCTTGTTTTCATTACGAACAGGAATTGTTGCATAAGACATATCCATTTGTAAGTTTCCCTTTTTGAAGTCCAAGACCTCGACAACAAAATACCAAACTTGGGAGGAATATCAGCCATGACAACATCCATGACCATAGTTTTATATGGTAACTTATTCAAGGATACAACCATGTCCTTTATCAAACCTAGACATTTAACTCTTTTAGAATCGAAGGAATACAGGTCTTTATAAGTCCTGGTAGTCTCTAACCCTAGACTTTCCACCACTCCCTTTGGCATCAAACTATGTGAATCACCTGAATCCAACATAGCATTGTGCAACACCATGTCATGCACATTTAAAATCATGTAAAAGGGTGGTACTTCCTCATCTTCACCATCCACACTATCAATTTTAGATCCCAAGATAATAGTAGGATTGTCTTCTGTCAGTTCTAAAATATCTGGGAAAGCTTCTCCTTGATTTCTGATCATCTTTGTTATAGTGTTCCTGTATTCTTGATTTCTTAGCAGTTCATTAAAAGAAATTGAAATATTCAACTTAGCAAGTTTGGTTTGGAGGTTAAACATGGAAGAAATTTTGTCTAGCTCCACAAGTGTTGTTTGTTTTGGTTCCTTTACGTTCTCAGTTCCCTTTCCAATTTCTTTATATACAATAGTCTCTTTTTGCTTTTCATTTATTTTTTCTATGCTAGTTTGACTACTGGAAGGATGATTTGTATTTAACCCTCCTTTATTTATAGCAATGTCTCTACTCCTCAATTTGATATTTTTGACATCATCTATAGCATGCATATATCCCTTATGATATTGTTCCAATTCCTCCGCCAGAGCATTATCATCTACTTGTGCAAACATATTATGTTCCTCTTCAGTCAAATAGATTTCAGAATCTAAATCACCAAAATGATGAATATGGTCTTCAATAGACTCTGCATCGTCCTTGGCAGCTACATATTTTTCAAGGAAAGAGGATCTAACTTGCTGATATTCTTAGTTCCTTGGATTCCTCACATCCCTTTGTCTATTATGTTGGAGTGGGGGAGCGATCGGTCTTCTAAAATTGGGATTTCTGATCTGAGGTTCATTATGTTCTCAATTTACTGGATTAGCTTCCAAAGTTAGTCGGTCCATAACTTTTCCATTGTTTTTAGAATCATTTCAAATTTTATTTCACTAGATGAAGAAGTAGAAGAGGTGGGGTGTATATCTTCTCTACCTTTCCTCCTGTCAACATACACTCTCTATTTTATCTTTCCACATGCCATCATATTGGCCTCTACTTCTAGGGCATCCTTGAACATGGTAGGAAGAGTAGCTGATTATATTTCTCTCAACAATAATGCAAAATCATTATGAAATTCCTCAACATAATGAAGCTTAGCCGTACTGGATGAGGGTTTAATGTCAATAGGTATCGAAGTATAGGCTCTCATGAATCTTCTAGAAAACTCATGGACTGACTCAAAACCTCCTTTCTTGAGATTGTTGTACTGGGATAGAACTTGTAATGGGATTTTCTTATCATCCCATATTTCTAGAAACGCGGTTTGGAAACCAACAAAATTAAGAATAGACCTGGGTGGAAAATATTTGTACCATTTCTTGGCTCCCCCAAACAAACTCTGTACAAATAACCTCATCTTGACATCCTCATGATCCACTTCCTCTAGGTCTACGAAGTCATCAAACCTACCCACATGGTACTTTGTAGAGACATTCCCCTCCCCATAATATAGTGAAATTATTTGGGCATAGTTTAAGGGAAGGTCGTGCAGAGCTACAGGTAGGGTCAATGGAGCAAACCTGGCAGTTTCCATCGGTGTAGGTCGATCAGGAGCAAGAGGGGGGTTAGGAAACTGGGTTTTCTCAAAAACAGGGACTGCCCTTTTAGCTTTCACCGAGGTCTTAAGGTCTAGAAACAAATATTTAAGAGGATAGGATTCCAATCTACTAAGGATAACCTCAACTTTATTTAGGTCAAACTCAGAGTTTTAATTGGTTAGTAATCCTTCAGCGCTAGTCCCCCATTCAGATTCAGCTACGTTATGCAAATCTTGATATGATGACGTACCAAACAAAGGAAAATCCATGTTCTCTTTATTTCTATTCCTAAGTATTCTTTCTAGATTTTCCACATTTCTCAAAGTTTCAAGATTAGGATTACCTCTCATATGTATCATCCTAGAACCTAGGATATCTCATGTAAAACTAGCCAAAGTGAGTGTGAAGTCACCAGCGAAAATGCACAACCTCCTTCTAAATGTAGAAACTTCTGTTTTCCCACAAAAATCTCTTTCTTGAAACTTTGTAGTTCCTGTTGTTTTTCCAGGGATGATCTTCAATTCGTCCTCGGCAATGGTGCCGGTTTGTTAGCACTGGAAAAGAACCAGAGGTTGTGAAGGCTCATTCTTAGGTAACAGTAGAACCACCTTCAAAGAGAGAACTGACCTTCTGCTCTTCCGAGAGGGAGCTCTCACCAAATATTAACAATGCCAGATATGTACAAGTGAAAATATGAATTGTTTGTAAGGGTGGTTGAAACAAAACATAGAACCATTGGGCAATGGAGTCAAGATGTGTAACGGAAATAAACAGAACTTATGTAGGTGATTTTACCATAGAGACAAGATAGCCATTCGGTCGTAGTAAAATTATAATTGTCTGGTTGAAAAGGAAGAGCAAGAACAAACCATTAACATAGATCATTAAATAATGAATTATGTATTAACTTTAGAAGAAATATTTAGTGGATATCTGAAACAATAGACGGAGCATAGTATATATGAATTCCAAAATTTTATACACTTATTTTAGACATGAAACAAAACATAATGGGGGAGATAAACTGGAAAACATTCAAATGAGAAAGGAAGCAACGGACTGTAACACAAACAACACATGAATCCCTGTGAAAAACACCGATTTCGGCTCTGCAACTTTATTAGAAAATTCTTGAAAAAATACAACACAAAGTTACATTATTTCCAACCCTTTCTCCTTCTTCAGGAGGTACATTTATAGAAATTTTTGGACTTCCTAAATTGACATTTGGAAATCAAAATTTTGTACAACTGAAGAACATCTTCTAACAAACTCTAATGTGTCATATCTGCCACGATTTACATAAAATTGAAAAATGAACTTGTGGACTATAGGAGAAAATATGCACAAGAGCCCTTTATGTATCCTTCATTTGGTGATAGGTGTACAAAGTTGTGGTAGAGGTGATCATCAGAGGGGTGTGTCCATGGAGAAACTTTCCTACATCACTGTCATTTCCACCTCTATGGTTGCATCCTAAACTTGTTTGACCCATATTGCTGAATTGACCTCCATTGATCAGGACCAGGAAAAGTCACGACAACCATGTCAAGTTCATGTACTTTGAGTTCCATAGTTTTTGTGTATGACGCCTCGAGCGCTTTGGCAGAGGTGGCTTTAAAATCAAATAGCAGTTCGAATTCACTGTCCAACTTATCAAAAATGGTCCTTCCTGACAAGGATTGCTGCATGTATCAAAACTTCATGTTGTTTGATCGACAACTAACCAATCGCTCCAGATATTCTTTTTGATTCAATAAGGGTCCCTTTTCTTCCCAGAAGAAAGGAATCCCTCTGTCTACTAGTGGTTTAAATAACTTGATAAACTCCTTGACCTTCTGATCAATAATGCCAATTTTGGCCTGAACAGTGTCCAGCATCCTATGTTTAGCAATTAGCTTTCTATATCCATAGATGATAGCAACCTTGTTTTGGATATTATACCGGTTGGCTAGATCATCTGACAAGGAGCTTAGAAAATCAATAGCATTTTTTGTTGTCTCTGCGGGTCTTCTCTACACTTCTCCTGGTACTGTTGAAACCTTTTTCTTGGCCTTTGTCAAAGCATTTTCCTGATCTATGATGAAATCTATCTAAGGTATGAAATTGTTAGCTTCTGCAATGATTCATTAGAGGAAATTTCAACTCAAAATGGGCCTCCTAAAATGAACTAGTAAAATAATAGTTAAAATAATAAAATAATATTTATTAATTTTGGAGGAAGAAAAGAAAAAAACTACTTTTTTGTTTGTATTTTTGACATATCTCCCTGTGTTTTTACTCAAATTTCAATCGAGAGAACTTGTTGGATGCGGAATTATATTCCACATCCAATGAGTACCCACTCGACATGCTTTTGACGGACCCTTCTACCCCAAAAACAAGAAAGACCTGAAAAAATGGAATGATGATGTCATCATTCCATTTTTTCAGGTATTTCTTGTTTTTGGGGTAGCGGGGTCCGTCAAAAGTATGCCAAGTGGGTACTCGTTGGATGCAGAATTTAATTATGCATCCAACAAGCTCTCCCAATCGAAATTTGAGTAAAAACACAGGGAGATATGTCAAAAATAGAAACAAAAAAAGTAGTTTTTTTATGATACTTATCCCCAAATTTATATTAAAAAAGTGTTTAAGACCTATACGGTATTTCAAATTTAAAGCAATTTCATTGGCTAACACATGATGACATGGAATTTGAATAAAAGTTAAAAGGCCCATTTTGAGTTGAAATTTCCTCTAATGTGACATTATATCAAATGTCTAGAACCCTGTAAGGCCATATTACCGATCGCCTGCTGGCTTAATATGACGTTTTGTTGTGTCAACTCTTGACATTTCTCCTCTATCTTTTCCTTTTCTTGTTCCTCCTTTTCTTTTTCCTCCTGTAACTCCTTAATCTGTTGCTTTAACTTTGCAAGCTTTGTATCTTTCAGGCCTATTTGGGACATCATCTTGGAAAGAGAACTGGTGTCTACTTCTCCAGCTACATTCACTGGTTGAATTGCAATCTCTATGCATTTTTCCTGAAGCTCTTTTTCCTTTGTTGCTAGCATAGCCTTTAATTATTTTTCACTCTCCTTTAGAATATTGGTATCCACTTCCCACTGCCTTTCCTTCTCCTCGACCTTCAATAGCTTGGCCTTTCAATCTGCAAGCTCATTGTTCAATGTCTCTTTCTCTTTTTCGAATTCAACCAACTTAACTGTTTGGATGAGCTAGATGGAAGGGTTTTTCAACTTCCTTTTTAGTACTTAAATCTCTTTTTATTTCTCATCTACACTAGTAGAAAATGAGAAATTAATGACTTAAAAAATGACTAAAATCAGGCTATAAACGACTATTTTTGAATCGGTGACTAATAGTAGCAAATTACCACTATCT
>LPNX010979660.1:805779-829610 GCA_001517045.1 Pseudotsuga menziesii | reverse complement strand
GTGTGAGAGAGAGAGAGAGAGAGAGAGAGAGAGAGAGAGAGAGAGAGAGAGGATTAGAGAATATATAGGGGTGTGGGGGTTAAGTGTAGTTGGATGAGTAGGGGAATGAGAGAGAGTGGAGAGAGAAATATGTTAGGTGTTAGGAGTGAGAGAGAGGTGTTAGGGGGATGTGTGTGTTTGTGTATGAGAGAGATAGAGAGAGAAAGAGAGAGAGATAAGAAGGTAGGTGTTAGGGTTTTCAAGGCAGTGCTAAGTGATTAGAGATAGAACAATAGGGGGGTGTTTAAGAGTTGGAGGTAGAGAGAAAGGGTTAGGGGTTTAGGGGTGGAGGGTGATGGGGCATACATGTGTTAGTGGTAAGGGGAGACATATGTGTGTGTGTGTGACAGTGAGAATGAATGTGGAAGTGGTGTGTTAAGGAGAGAGAGGAGGGGATTAGAGTTAGGGAGAGGAGGAGGGTGGGTTAGTAAGAGTTAGGGGGAAGAGGGGGGTGGGGGGGGCGGGGACATAAAATAATAAAAATATTGTTATAATTGGAAATGTAGTCAAATCTAAAGTTATAGGCTTCCATAATGCGCACACGTTATAGTATTACAAAACATGTGCGCATTTTGCACTCATATAACGTGCACACATTTATCATTGGTGGGAATAGATATTTGAATTTAAACAAAACAAAAATGCATTTATTGCCACTATGATCGAGCTTCCACGCATACTATCGTGGAATTATTATTCCTATGTGTTTGCTTCAGACTTTACTTCGGATTCATCATGCCTATGACTTGGAGTATGATAAACCATGGCTAATTGAGCATTATATCAAAATTTTTAATATGCTTGTGTTTAGCAGTTGGTTATAGTATGTTGCACACATCCATTTTTTATGAAAGTTTAGAAACATATATGATTTTTTTGCAGATTCCAAATATGTAATTGTTAACAAGAATATATACTTTTTTTCTATTTTTTTCTTATTTGTCTTGTGTCATCATTCCTCAACTAAAAAAAACAATGTTAGTATTCATCCATAACTCTTTCGTTTCTCAACCATTTTGAAAAATTATTGTATAATATACTAAACAACAGCGACCTCTACACGCTATATAAAAAAAATTTCCAAATAATTGCATTAAGACATTCAAATGCTGCACCCACAATTGACATACCATTTTCAAGGTTTGATCACTTAGATAATTAAAAATAAATAAATAAATATTATTTTTATGTTTGGAAAAATTGTCATGCACTAGTACTATATGTTCTCTATATGTCTACTAGTTTTTGTAAGTTTATTCCATCATTTAGTCACTCAAAGGATGCACCCACAAAAACATATACCTTATAATTTGTCCCAAAAATAAAAAGTGTTGATTAAAAAAGATCCAACTTTAGATAGGTACGAACATTTTCAATAGGAAAATATTATATATTTGGAAACGCCATTCAATTTCCTACATTTCATTTTTTTGCTCATCGCAAGATTCATTGTGTAAGTGTCTAAAAGTATCCTTGTAAGTTGATGGATTCTGGATATTTTAGTTTTCTATTGCATCTAACGTGTCAAAAGAGACCCTCATTAGCTTGCACACACCCTGTACCAGTGATGACAAGTAAAAGTGTGTATTCATACCTATATTTTACTAAAACACAAAAAACAAGATATTGATGAGGGTTGTTTTTTTGTTCCATGGCATCAGTTTATTAATTCAAAATTCCAAACCAATCGAATGTGGTCATCATTAGAATGCAAGATAGATAAGGAAAATCTCATAAAAAAAGGTTATATTGGACCAATAGAATGTGGCCGATCACTAGGATAAGAGAGAAAGAAAATATGATCATAAATGTTAAAACATTTATGATCATATTTTTTTATCTCTCAATTCGGATGTTGCACCACATTCAATTGGTCTTAAACGTTAAATTAAATGTATACAATAGATTTTGAAGGCAACCCTCACCATACCAGAAATTGGAGAAGCCTAAAAATTAATAAAATAAATTATTACTTAATAATAACATGATGATGATGATGATGAACGTCCACTGAGACTAGCTTTGGTCTATCAGACATTAAGGAGGACAATACTTGGTTTACTTTAAAATCGTGTTCCTGTGCTCGAAAAGCTTTCCAAGGTCACTATAGTTTTGACAAGTTAGGAGGATATAAATGTTTGTATTATAGAAAATACTATGAAACTCAGATCTAATGTGGGTGTAAGGAAGGCACTCTAAGATAAAGTGATTTTCATCCTCAACGCTCATAAACTCACACAGATGGAAAATCATTTCTGCCCATAGAGTCTTAGGAATAGACCAATGCCATGTTTCGCTATGCATTTCATGAAAGTTTGTTCTAATCGTGGTTGTATTAATTTTCTTTCATGAGCTAGTTACTAATGAGAGATACTTATGATCTTCCAAGTTAGGATTAATGACCTCCTTATAGTATCTTAATTTTTTTTTAACCGCTATATTTTCCTCACACCAAATTTTTTCTTTAAACTTAGAAGTAATATTTTTTTTTACATTATCAATGTTCTACAAAATGTTGTTTTCATTAATTCCCCAATGGTTTAACCAAGCCATGCTATATTTGGACCAACCCCACTTGAGGCGTAGTTGGTTTTGACTTAAGTTTAAATCAATTTTAGGAATTCTTTCTTTTCCCATGTTATTTATCTTATGCTTGTACATCAGGTACCTAGTCATAGCCATGCTCTTGATGGGGAAAGACCCATTTCTATGAGGAGAATAGGATAAGGTGTATTTATTTTAATTTTGAGGTTAAAAGATATAAACCGCGTAGGTATTTGTTTAATCTTCCTCCAAGATTCTCTAGAAATGCTACACCCACATACTTCACAACCATACAAGATAACATGGATGAAAATAGTTTCAAACATGAACTTCTTTTTATCACACATGACCAGATTGGTTGATTTACAGTTATTTTCAACACCAAAATAAGCTTTCCACCCTCCATTAATCATTTTCTCAATGCTATAATTCCAATTGAGCTTGTGATGAATATCAATTCTGAAATACTTGTAAGAAGTTAGTTCCTCTAGATTTCTATTATCATAAATAAAATTTGCATAGGCGTCTTTCTTAGATTTTATAATCATGATTTTTGTCTTGTCGATGTTAATAGTCATACCTATGTTAGAGCAAATATCTTTAAGAATTCTTAATTATTTATTGAGGTCAGGACACCTTGCCATAAGAACAATATCATCAACATAAAGTAGGAGGATGATAACTATCCCAGTATCAACGCAACCTGCAACCTGCTTCTTCTAGACACTTTTCTAGCTTATAAATGTAAATGCCAAAAAATATAGGGGAGAAGAGACAACCTTGTTTAACTTCAATATTACAATTTATAGCTATTTTTTATCTCACCATTTAAATATTAATACCACACCATTTAAATAGAATTTATAAATTTAAATAAAAAATATAGAAACTTAGAAAAGTAATCATACTAATATTTAGAAAAAAACATTAAAGCATAGATAACATACAAAAATTTATGACAAGGGTAGATTCAAATTTCTTATAAATATTGTTTAGAAAAAACATTAAAGCATAGATAACATACAAAAATTTATGACAAGGGTAGATTTAAATTTCTTATAAATATTTTTTGTTGCAGTATTAATTTGAATAGCAATTTAAGGTGAGTTACTATTATATTAAATTTTAGTTACTAACGATAGCGTGGCATGAATAACCCCAAAAGTACGCTGTGATTTTAAAATTTATGACAAGGGTAAATTTAAATTTATTATAAATATTTTTGTTGAAGTATTAATTTTAATAGCAATATAAGGTGAGTTACTCTTATATTAAAGATAGCGTAGCATGATTAACCCCAAAAGTACATTGTGATTTTAAAAATTGAAGAAATGTATGGAGAATAACCAATAAAGTAACCTGATTTGGTAAAAAAATATACATTAAATTTAACTTTTCGAAGTTTAAATATATATTTATCATAATCCAAGATAAGTGAAGGTGAATCATACTTTTACAAATTTTATATAGTTCTAAATAAACTCAAATCGTCGAACAATTTAATCAAAATTTTAAATCAATAAAAAAAATTCAATTTATATTACCAAAATTTAACCATTAAAAATAAATTTAAATTAAAAAATAATTTTCTTTTAATTAAAATATTTTACCTCCCCAATTTAATGAAGAAAAAAAGATATCATATAAAAATAAAAATAATATACTAATTAGAATACTAGTTATAGCACAAACCTGAGAAAGTATTATTAAAAAGCGATGAATATTTTACCGTTGTTAAACCACGTAATGCGGCATGCAAAATATTTTTTTTTTGTCTAAAAAAAGACAACATTATATATTATAAAGCCATATCAAAATAACAACAAAAATACATCATCTAAAGAGTCTTTGAAAACAGTATAAATGCCTCAGCATCCAAATAACTATGACATATAGTAAGACCAGTAATAACAACAAACAAACAATAAGTAATATCAGCCATCCCCAAATAACCTAAAATCAGTACGAGTATCCCTTACTGCCACAATTGGCAGCAATAAAACATCAAAAAGTGCAGGAACCTACAAAATCTCCAAAGGATCTCAAAAAACTAGACAATAGAACAGTGCCGAACAATCCAGAAGCAAACTGAGATGATGCCCCAATCGTAAGCACATAATGCATAAATTAGAAATAGCTCAATGAGCCTTCCACAGTGTTTGCATCCAAAGAGTGCTTCTGCCACATAATCCTACCTGATGCAATAGATAAATCCCTCTTAGATAAATCATCTGCATGAGAGTTATACTCTCAATAGATACGATGACAACTCAAATGAGGAGTCGAATCCAAGAGAAGCCTAACTTTCCCAAGCCATGGAGTCAAGACCAATACTGAAGGTTATTTCTTCGCTCCGCCCAATCAATGATAACCTTAGAATCATGCAAGATCTGTTGTAAGAAAATGCCCTGAGCCTTTGCAAAGAAAGGTAACCCCCATAGAGCAAGAAGTTCAGCCCGAGTGTTCGTGCCCCTACCAGCAAACATCCTTAAGCTATAAGAATGATTACCAGCCAACTAGATGACCATACCCGTGCCACACTTCCCATGCTATTCATCACCATCGAAGAAACCAACATTTTCAACCAAAGGCAGAAAAGGTAAATTATGGAAATGGGAACGAAGCTTAGATCCAGGATCAAAACCAAAGTCGAGATAGTGCAAAGTTTTTTAGACCACACAACCATAATCCAAGGACGCTCCCTGAAAAATGTAATCATTCCGCAAAACCCAAAAGAACCACATACATAACATAGCACAATCCAGAGGAATTTTCTTATGTTTCTGAACACCTAGAAGAAAATCAGAATGATCACCATCATCCCACCACCAAATAACTGGTAAGTATTCACAGATGTCCAACCATATATGATGAAAAAAAGGACACCAAAAGAAAAGATGTGTTGCAGTCTCCGATGCCACCAAGCAAAAATAACAACGGCTCGGGCCCTAGAAGCCCCGCCGCAAAAGACCGTCCCACGAAATAATTTTATCATGCATGGATAACCAGATAGAACATTTAATTTTCCTTGCCACCTTCGACTTCCAAAGTGAGGTATGCCACCACTGAGGCCGATGTGGCATATGATGACTTAATAAATACTTATAAGCTAAACTAGTAGTAACACCCCCATCATGCATATTCCCATCCCACACCATAATATCCGGATAAGTACAAATAGTGATACCCACATCCCTTAGTGAAACCATGAACCATGAAAACCTCCCATTCCACTGCAATAGATCTCGTCAAACCTAGAGATTGAGCAAACTGCTAGCCCGCAAAGAGAGAACCATTAAGCACTGCAGCTTGGTTAAGAACAGTGATATAGTTTGCCTCAAGACAAGACATGAGATTTCTAGTCATCGAAAAATTATCAATACCCACAATGTGATCATAGACAATAGTGATGTTTCCTTTGCCAACCTTCCAACACACCTCACGAAAAATAACATGAAGAGCAGAACATAATCCAGACCAAATGACCAAGGAGTTTCTCGGATTCGGAGTATTGTTTTGCAGGCACAAACTAACAGGAAAATGCTTCATACACTTCGACTTGATAATGGAGCACCATAAACTATTGCCAGTCATACCCCGCCACAATTTTTTAGCACAAAGAGCCGAGTTAAAAAGTTCCAAATGCTTGATATGCCAGCCACCCCAGTGAGTGGGCAACGAGAGTGTCCTACAGTCAGCCAGGTGAAATTTCCAGGAGTTCTGAGTCCCCCTCCAAAGAAAACTAAAAAATTGACCTCCGAATAGTACCCAGCACGCCCAATGGTACTTTGGAAAGTGCAAACCAGTAAACAGGGATAGACTATAACACAGCCTTGATTAGTGTAAGACGACCCCCAAACAAAAGCCAGTTTGAGGTCCATCTACTAATCCAAAAATGCACTTTACGAGTGATCCAGACCCAATCAGATCGGAGGTAAGCATTAGGTTTAAGAAAAAAAACCTAAATACGAGAAACCATCCTCAAGAGAATGACTATTAACCTAAAAAAGGTCTTCGATGAGATGAATCACAGCTTCCTCCTCCCCATAATGACTAAAACAAGATTTTGAAGAGCTAAAGGACATGCCCGATGCATGACAAAATACATCTGTGATTACCTTGATGAGAAGCCATTCTGCGAAGGTCCCTTGACCAAAAATGATAATATCATCCACAAAAAGTGTACGCGAGGTAAAGATCGAGCCAGTGACATTGACACCTGAGAACTTCTTTTCCAGCATAGCCTTTTTCAGTAATAAGCTCAAACCTTCAATGATGAGTAAGAACAAATATGGAGATAATGGACAACTCTATCGCAAAACCCTAGAGCCATGGAAGAACTGAGAAGGTGAACCATTGATCAAAACAACATAGGATGTCGTGTTCACACAGGACATAATCCAATTTGTAACATTAAGTGGAACGCCGATCTGAAGGAGTATCAAATGTAACATGGTTCTATCCACCTTGTCACAGGCTTTCTCCATATCTAGATTCATAATCACAACAGAGTGTTATTTTTGTTTAATAGAGTGGATAGTTTCTTGAACTATGCCCGCCGCATCCAAAATCTACCTATCTGGAAGAAACCCAAATTGTTCTTTCGAAATAAACTGGCCCAGTGTCTCCTTCATACGGCCATCAATAATTTTAGTAATCAACTTATATAATAAATTACATAGTGCAATAGGCCAGTATTCCGCAAAAGATGAATGCTTATCAACTTTTAGAGTAAGAGTCAAGTAGGTCCTATTCAAATTTACAGGGATAGAGCCATCCCTGCTCGAATCCTCAATGGCATTAACAATATCTTGGCCCATCAAATCAAGAAAATGGAGATAAAATTCAGCGGTCCAACCATCTGGACCCAGGCTTTTGTCTAGAGAAAATGCTTTAAGAGTACTTTACACTTCAGTGAGGGTAATAGGGAGGTCTAAGCTACAACCCTCCTTGACGCTAAACATGGTCAGGTAAAGTTTTAATACTTCCAACTGATCACTGATGTAGACCGACTTTGGGTCTTTGTAAAGCTCAGAGAAGAAAGATATGGCCCCACCCTTAATGGATGCAATATCAGTAACCAAGTTTCTAGATGCATCCACAGCCCCCCAAATGCAATTTTCTAAACGTCTTCTATTAGCAAAATTATGAAAATATTTCATGTTTTCATCCCCCACCAACAGCCAAAGAGACCTGTTGTTCAAATGAAGAGTCTCCTCCTTATGAAATAGAATGGTTTGCTTCTGCATATGGAGCTCTTTGAGATATTTATCCTTCCAAGAACAAAGGAAATCATCAACAATAGCATCCCCAAGACACATAATCTACTCTTCGATAGATACAAGGAGGGCCTCCTCTTTCTTCTTTTGCACCACTTCCCAGTCCACGACAACCCGACGAAGCTTGTTCAATTTAAAAATCAATGATTGAAAAGGAGAGAAATGTTTTGGCACCTTCGGGCCAAAGGATGATCACTGGGAGGTGATAACAGAATTGAAATCCTTCACATTAAGACACGAAGAGTTGAATTTGAAGGGGTAGCAGACTCTCGACAAACTGAAATCAAGTTGTAAAACCAGTGCTTTATGGTTGTATACCCCCGTCGAATAGTGCCAGTATCTGAAACGGCCCAATATCTCACAGATTAATTCTGACAGAAAGCACCTATATAGGCGCTTAGCAATGATATTCGAGCCACAATGCCCATTAGACTAGGTAGGGGACAATTTTCCTAGAACAATTTCCACCAAGAGCGCATCACCAAATAAGTGAAGAAAAAAACCAGTAAGAGGGTCAATAAGTCTACCAGCACCCCACACTTCATTCACCGACCAAGTAAAATTTAGATCACCAGCAAGAATCAACTAAGGAAGAGATAATAAACCAGAAGCCTTAACCCTATTCCAAAAAGCGGCATGGTCAAATAAGGCCCATAAACATTCAATAAGTTCATCGGATACTGAAATCCCTTAAGCTTTCCACACAATAAGATACCTACACAGGTATGAAAAGCCCCCAAATCAGCAAGAAGAGGGTTCCATCCCACCACCGTACCACCTGAATGACCACAAGCATCCACCGCGGAGACCAACCATCCCAGTCTAAGCTTAAGTAAGTACACACATGCATCAATACCAAATGACATCGTCTCCTGGATAAAAATATTAGAAGGTCTCACAGAATAAAAAAGTCACTTAATCACGACACATTTTGGCCTCCCGCCCAGCCCTGGATATTGAAGGATGTAATATTCACGGGGTAACCTCCAAAAAGGCCGCACTTACTCTAAGGGCTGGTGAAGTAAGACACACAAAAGAAGCAAGGAGACCCCACTCAAATAGTGACACAATCGGCGGGTTCATAAAATATTTTTCCCGAATGGCGCCTTTAGTGCCATGCACATCTTTAGTAGGTTTGTTCTTCTTCCTAACAGTAACAAAACCCCTATTGACCGACAGAAAAGGAAGAATATCAGCAGACGGAGAATCAACCAAGACATATACCGTATTAGGACAGATATTCAGATTTACAGGAGACGACCCAAGTAAGACTCCATCCCCATTAGGAGAGTGCACAATCCGACTTGGAGGAGGGCTATCAGAAATAGGAGACGTAGATATAGAAATATCAAGAAAATCTGAGGACTGTTCAATGAGAGGAGGGAAATCCAAATCAAAATGTGACCGAATATCGGAAGAAGGCACCGACAAAACCACATCCCCCACTACTGGGACAGGAGCCTTGACCCCACCGTGAGGAGTGACCAAAACATCATCAGGGTTTGGAACCGCCGATAAATCCCCATCCAGAGAGAGCCCAGGAGGTGTCGAATGATCAAAACAAGACAGTGAGTCCCATAAAGTCTTAGAGTCAACAAAATTTAGAAGGAGAGGAAAGTTGGATGTGAACTTACCAATATACTCCAAAGCCGAAGACTTGTCCAATGGCGAAGAAACCTTTGTAGTCAGAGCACACACACGTATAGGAGGCTTCCCGCCGAGGCTGTGCAGCCGAGACCGAGCATTCAGTGGAGAAGGGTATTTGGAATGGCTATTCATCTAGCATCTATGACAGCGGAAAGCCACTCGCTAATAATCGAGTTTTTGAATGAAGGAACCCTCGTTCGATAGGATCTCCAACTCATCTGGTAAACCCTTCGATACCTCCAAGTCGACCAACATCTGAGGAGTCGAGCGGTCAAAACCCAGGAGATGTTCTTCCTCCATGAGAATAAAGGTGCCGATCGAATTACCCACCGACATAAAGCCCCGCAGGTTCCAGCACTGGATGGGAAAATTTGGAAGTAGTACCCAGAGGTGATGCCGAACCGGCTTCGAAACTCACAGGTCAAAACCGATAAACCACTACCCCAAAACAAGCGATCCCTCACCTAAGATCCAATATTGGGTTTCGATAATTTCCCTGTCCTCGATCGTCAAGAACTGGAACAAGACCCAACCATTAACAAGCATGACCACCTTAGGGATAGTTTTGATAACCGACTTTCACACCTCCCGGATCCATGCAAGGATATCTTGATGTGAGACCTTCAGGTTCTCGAACCTTCCAAGTAGAGCACGTTGAGACAATGCAGCGACCATATCCAAAGTGACATCATGACCAAGAACGCACACTAGGCGACCTTGTTTTAACTTCTCAAAAGACATCTGAACCGACCGGGGACCAAAAGAAATGCGACTGCGAAGAGCACTTGTGCTGGTGATCGGCTCTGCCTGTGCAGGACCACCAGTCACCCCCGACAAACCGCCTACATCATGAGGGAGCACCACAGAAGCTTCGCCAACCCCAGGAGTAGAAGACGAAGAAACCCCCGACCGCTTGGAACAATGTACCCACACCCTAGGGTTTGTCTGAAACCCTGGAGTCAACCCTAGAGAGGGTGCCATCCCTAAGCACTGGAGACAAACTAAGAACCCGAGGGGAGAAAATACACGAGCTGATACGACAAGACAAACAGGATGAGCAAAAAAATCCAAGAAAATCGGACAGAGATAATAAAAAACCCTAATTCCAACTTTTTAAAATCAAGTTGGTACTGGGTCTGCAGATTTTGCTGACTTGACTCTTGAGAAAACACAGGTTAAAACGACGAAAACAGGAAACCAACAACTAACCCTAATCCCCACAAAGTCAACCCATAGAAACCAGTGAGTAGGATACCAAGATTCCGAAATACCCAAAAAAAACCTGACAACCCACTATCGAACAGAGAAAAAAGCCTAGAGACCGATGTCACTGAGAAATGACAGAGGCCCACAGAAACTATAGTGACAACAAATGAGGCTGAAAGAGACCCACGAAGTCCCCCAACACAGTGAGGCCTTAAACAATCACTGCAAAAAGAACAAAACACGTGAAACGCAAGAGAACAATGCCCATACCACAGACAAAAACAGAGAGAAGGGAACGAACCACCCGCAAGGTCCACTATGACAAGATAAGGAGAAGATAACATAAACCAAGCCCAGAGACACTCTGCCTCATTGTTGAATTATTCCACAAACACATGAACCTGAGTCTCCGCCCGCCCTTGAATCTTGTATAGACTTGTTTGCGGTTTTCACATTGTGAGTGCATTTTTTTCAAATGAAAAGATCCACGGGAAACCCAGCAATACTTCCCCACATTCGTGGATGGTAAAGGTGGTAAACCGTCGGCCATCCTAGCAGAAGGCCTAACTCGAAAGGACTCAAGGCTCTAACCCGTGACCTCTCCCCGAACCGAAAGAGTGTGCGCACGTCTTACCAATTGAGCTAGCATATAAAGTGTGGTTTCATTTGTAAATTGTACATAAAAAAAAAGCCTTTCGAGAAAGATAGAAAAGACATTTAAAATGCTAAAAGGTCCATGTGGTCACCCAAAGGCTGTTGTTTCCCTTTCCCTAAGCCTTTGGCCCCCATTGTCCCACTTTGTCAAAGCCCAACGATCTTGTCCTCGACACGACCTCATCCACGCTGAGATTTCCTAGAAATTTGTGAAGTATAAAAGAACATTGTATTCATTACCATCACAAAATTCGTGGATTGAATTAATTGGCTTTCACATGTCTATAGTTCATTTTTTCATATGGTGTTCTTATGGCTCACACGGATATTGGCGATGTCTTAGAACATTGACACGTGGATTTTGGATTTTGTGATTGTAATCTTTTATTTAAGCTTTTGGGATGATTGATTTATTGAGTTCGAGCGATGATAATGCCTCCCACACTTGATTTGTTTGAATTTGAATAATGATAATGCTTTCCACACTAGCGTATTATATGATTTCACATGCTTTTCATTTATTTAGCATCATTATTAGTGTCAATTAAAAGGAATCACTCAACATGAAATCAAAGTCCATCTAAATCTTTAATATTCACATATTGAATATGTCATGTTTCTTCTTTGAAGAACATTAAAAGTATTGATTTTGTAAGTGTTTAGAGGTTAAAAATTGAACTAAATAAATTATGTCCAGAAAATTTTGATTATTTAATATTATGGAGATATGTATTAGATTAATTTATAAATTTTGGTTATTTATATATAATTATTTAATTAGTATGAAAAATAATTACATGCAGGAATGAGTTGTAAAGTCGAAATGGCGTATTAGGTAAGCCAACTTACATAGGATGAAAAATAACAACTCTACAAAAAACTGGCACAAGTAATACGCCATAAAAAATATGGCAACTATCAAAAGTAAGGCAGTTTTAAAAGGAGGACAGTTTGAAGAAAATAAGTCAATTATAAAGCATGAAACTTTTGGTCAAGAGGGCGCAATTTCCAATTTGTTGAAAGGATGCTAGAAAGGAAACATCATCAGTCATAAAGAAGTCAACTTTTGCTCAAGGAGAGAGCAATTTCCACTTTGGTTGAGTGATGCAAGCATGAAAACATCATCCAAAGGCTTAACATGCTAATTTCCTCAAGGAAGGCACATTCATGGATTCGGGTTAGGGTTTGCAATTGGTAACTTGCCCAACAGGTGGATGACTTGCTCAACAAGTCAATCAGTTTCTAAAAGAATTCTTCCAACTCCTTTGAACAACTTTTGATGATCATTATTTCGATATTGAGTGAAGCATAACTTCTTGCCTAAGTAATGTGCCTCATCTACCTTGGGTGTTGCGCCCCAAGCCTTCCCATTCTCTTCTTTCTTCTGTTATATTCTACAATGCAGCCATAGAGAGCCAGGGAACATCCATTGAAGACCAAGATCACATTCATAGATCAACCATTCATCCTTGGGAATCGTGTTCTAGTGAAATTGACTTCACGTATGCTCTCAAGATTGTGAGATTGGTGCCGGGTGTTAGTTTCAAGCCTCAAATCTTTAGTTTTGGGAACCCTTAAGGAAGACTAGCTCCTTCAAGATATTTCTAAGATTCCCATATTCTTCTCATCTTTATGATCTCTAATATACAGTAATATTTCTGTTCAAGAAGGTTGAAATGCCAAATTTTCATAAGGAAGGCCTTTCAATGCTCATTTAATGAGTCGTTTTGTAAGTTTTATGCACTGATAGTGATGTAATGGATATGATAATGATATTTGAGTTTGATTATTCCTAATAGAATCTTATAAACATATGATAATCATTAGTTCTAGAGCTGATAAAGTACAGAATTGAATTTCATCTTCATTTGCTTACCTATGCTCTTTAGTTAGTTAAAATTGACTAGTTTTACTGTTTCCAATGCTATGAGAGTTATGTGTATCCAATTTTCATTATGTGAGTATTTGTAGGTTATACACTCACCCCAAAACCTAGCCCAACTCACAACATCATAATTTGTAGGTCGTAGTGTTTTTGGGTGGCCTCCTCCGCGCAGGCAATCTCTAGGACAAATTCCTAGTTTTTTTCCAAACACCCTCAAACTCTTCCAAACTCTTCCATAACTATTCTAAACCTGACTATTCCATAACTATTCTAAACTCACCTAAGCCTTCCATAATCCTTGGTTTCTTGGAATTGACTGTTAAATCTTAGTTTCTACAATTGGGATACCTAGAAGCCTGGTAGTAGACTTCATCCCGGATGATGCTCGAAACCTAAAAGGGTCGAATATCCAGGTGCTTCGGGATATGAAATTTCAGTCTCCAAACATGTTTTTTGGTTTCTCCCGTTAACCCTCTTCAATCTTAGTATAATTCCTAATTTTTACTAAGAAATTTTCCCCCTTGTCAACTAGTTCTTTGATTTTGCTAAGCATAGCAGTAAGACTTAATATTTAGAACTGATTCAGATTAGTGATATTACAATTGTATTAGATCATGGTCCTATGAACTTGGCCATATATTCAATCATGAGTCATAGAATAGATCCAGATCCTAGGAAAAAAGATCTTCTAGGCGATGATTAAGATGACATAAATTCTACTGAAGGAAAATTCCATGGAGAGAGTGATAAGCATAGCATGGCTAGAAATGGTGATATCCAAAGTCTGATTGCAAGTATGATTCAAGGATTCAGATACATGAACCATAACATCATTGTGTTTGGAGAAGAAGCCATATAGTTTCTTGTTAAATATTTGGAAAACAATAACGGTGAAGGTAGCAGCCATGGGTCGCTACATGAAGACAGGAAGATCCCTAAAGGGGTTGTGTTTTCAACCACTGGGCCTCATAATTGGTCGATTAAGTTCACAAATGAATCCTTAAATCAATTCAGGACTACTATGCCTAAGTTTCTCGATGAACAAAGAGAAGATCTTGAAACACAGAATGAAAATGTTGCCACTGTGGAGGGAAAGCATGTGGAATATCTCACCTTGAATGCAAAATGTTGAAGGGATTTGATATTCAAGGAATTTTGTAATCTCCAATACAAAACCAACTCAAGAGGTTGTCTTAGAAATCAGAATCAGAATTATGAGATGAAGAATGTTCCGGGGAGAATCTCTTTGCCTTGCTTTGATGGGTTATCAAAGTGTACAATTAGCTCATGGGTTCAAATGCTAGATACATATTTCCAATTAAACCCCATGGGTGAGAAAGAAGCTATACATATGGCTACCCTCCACTTGGATGGAGAAGCTAATGATTGGTGGTTTCACGAGATGAAGACACTTGGACATGACCGAGTGATAACTTATGAAGAATTCACAAGAACACTACTGGACAAATTCAAAAGAAGAGACCCTGAAATCTCTTTCAAAGATCTTGCACATGTGAAGCAAAATGGGACTCCTAAAACTTATATCTCTTGTTGAAATATTGTAACTTCAAAGGATATTCTAAATGTATTTTACTGATGTACCCCAAGGGAGATGTTCTATTCCTTTGTTGGGATGTTATTATTGCAATTGGTCATCATAAAGTCATGAGGTAAATCCTCCATTGTAAGTCGGGTCAACAATATCCTAATGAATATAATATAATATTGTTTTGTGATTTCCTAGGTGAAGCCAACCCAATCAGTTTAGTCGACCCGACTGGTTAGTGTCAAATTCAAGTGACAAAAAGAGTATAAATAGAGGAGTTGTGTTCCTCATTTGAACACACAAACTCATTCTTGTGTAGCGCATATGAGAGATAGATAGATATACCAGCAATGAGGAGAATACAGGTTTTGGGGTTTTATCTTATACATATATATAAAGGAATTTTTGCTGGGTTTTCTTCCCCTTGAGGGTTTCCAAGGACAAATACTATGTCTATCTTGTGATTGTGATTCTTTTAGTGATTCTGCATATGTTACTATTGTGAATTTGGATTAAACACTAATGATATCTAGCTAAGCATATGAAATATTAACATGGTATCATAGCTATCCTGAATAGAACAACTTTCACAAGGTGAAACTCTCTCTCCTCTCCCTCTGGAATAAATTAGGGTTTCTACAAAATTTGTGATTTTGAAGATATTCTTGCATAGAAAGTTGTGCCTCCATAGAGAACATCTATTGAGCCCTAGATAGAATTTTTTGAGTGGGCGAATCTCTAGGAAATCCAAACCCTAGTTTGGAACTAAACCAGAAAACTGCAGAAAAACAGAACTAAAAATATGCAGAAACTGCAACCTCGAAAGGAAGTTTTGAAGGGTGAATATTTGGGATCTCCACAAACCAAGTGGACTAACCAAATCGCCTCAGTCAAGCGAATTTCCTGGTAAGGTCAAATTTTCATTTTGAGAAATTTAAATTTTTAGTGACCTCCTGGATAAGATGGCCCTCAAGCTTAGTGAACATCCATGAAGATGAAGGAAGTGTTGTATGTACCAGGTTTGAAAAATAACCTACTTTCTATCTTAACACTAGATAAGAAAGGATATAGAGTTTCATTAATATATGTACAAGTACTCATGTGGACCAAATGATAGACACTTGAAGATATTGTGGTCATTGGTGAAGAAGAGGGAGGACTGTACAAACTCAAGGGACATCCAGAGACAACCCTTGTCCATGAGACCACTAGATCAAGTTAATTATGGCATAGAAGGCTTGTTCACATCAACTAAAAACAAATACCATATGTGAGAAAGGTGGTAAAAGGTTTACCAGATCTGAAGGAACTTGCAAAGGATGTGCAAGAGGAAAGAACATCAAGAATCCATTTCCAAAACGTGAAACAAAGACTAAAGGTACGTTGGAATTAATTAGATATGAATATGAATATGAATGTATCTTAATTGGATTATGCCCTCCACATATTTAATTGGATATGAATATTATGTCACATTTATTGATGGCTATTGAATAAAGACATGGATATACTTCTTGAAGACCAAGAGTGAAGTGTTAGGGAAATTCAAGGAATTCAAAGCCTTGATAGAGAACCATTCGAAAAGAAGAATCAAGACACTGAGATCAGATAATGGTGGAGAATATACTTCAAAAGAATCTGAAGTATTCTACAAAGAAGATGGAATCAAGAGGGAACTAACCACTCCCTACAGTCCCGAGCAGAATGATGTCATGGAAAGAAATAATACAACCTTTATGGAAACATGACCAAGACCTTCCCATGCATCTATGGGTTGAAGAACCAAAAATAGCTGTGTATGTGCATAATAGATTATCTCACAGTGCTCTTGGATTCAAAACTCCTGAAGAAATGTATACAGGAAAGAAACCTGAAGTGAGCCATCTCAGGATATATATTTCAGGATTCCATCATATAGAGATTAGTAGGGATTGACATTTGATGAAGAATCAACTCTTAAGCAATCCAAAAGGTGTCATCTTGAAGACGTACATGAAGAGGATGTACCTCCTTGAAATGTAGAAGCTGAACCCTCTCCTGAAATAGTACCATCTGAAGATCATGATATTCTAGAATCTTAGGAGCCTCCTACTATGGATATATATTGAAAGATAAAACCTAATTGGGTAAGATAAATCATACAAGAAGCAAACAAATATGGAGCTCCAGAAGGATCCACAAGAATACGCAAGATATCAAAGCCATTCTCTAGTTATTATGTAGCTTTGATATGTGATCTTGTAGATCAAGAAGCCACCAGCTAAGAGGAAGCTGCACATAAGAAAGAGTGGGTGAAAGAAATGATGTAAGAATACCAGGAAATAGTGAAGAATGATGTTTGGGATATAGTACCCAAAGTAGAAAACAAGAGTGTGGTATCTTCGAAGTGGATCTACAAGATAAAACATGCAACATATGGAAGCATTGAAAATAAAAAGGAAATATTTGTGGCCAGAGGATTCTCTCAGAAATATGGGATTGATTATGAAGAGACATTTTCTCCAGTAGAAAGGTACACTTCCATCAGAACCATCATGGCACTTGCTTCCATGATGAACTGGGATCTACACCAGATGGATGTAAATACAACCTTCCTGAATGGTGTGATTGAGGTAGAGGTATGCATCGAGCAACCACAAGTTTTTGAATTCGATGACAGAGTGACTCATGTATGTAAGTTGAAAAATGATCTATATGGACTAAAGAACGATCCTAGAGTTCGGTATGGAAGAATAGATAAATTCTTGACAAGATTGTTCTTTACCAAAAGTAAAGTTGATTCTAACCTTTTCATGAAGGTTATGGATGATGAACCTGTCATACTATTGTTGTATGTGGATGATTTATTTCTGACTGGAAATGAGAAACATATTACAGATTGCAAGAAGAATCTAGTTGAATAATTCGAGATGAAATATCTTGGATTGATGCATTATTTTCTTTGGCTGGAAGTGTGGTAGAGCCCGAAAGGAATATTTTTGAACAAGGGAAATTATGCAGTAGAAATATTGAAAATATTTGATATTTTGGATTGTAAATCCATGGCCACACCCATGGATACCAACCTGTAGTTGTTATCTGATGAATCATCAGAGTTAGTGGATATGACTTAGTATAGAAAAATTATTGGGTCATTGATCTATCTCACGAATACAAGGCCATATATATGATTTGTTGTGAACACCTTGAGTCAGTATCTAGTTAAACCTAGATGGGTTCACCTAATAGCTACAAAGCATGTGACGAGGTACCTAAAAGGTATGATAGACTTTGGACTATTCTATGTTAGAGATCATGACTACAAATTGTATGGATATATGGATTCATATTGGGAAAGAAGTGTCATAGACAGAAAGAGAACCTCAGTTGGATGTTATTGTATGGGATCCATCATGATATCATGATTTAGTAAGAAACAATCCAGTGTTTCTCTCATCATGGCTTAAGTAGAGTACATAGAAACTTTCTCCTCTAGTTGTGAAGCAATATGGCTT
This sequence comes from Pseudotsuga menziesii, assembly GCA_001517045.1. Taxonomy (NCBI): domain Eukaryota; kingdom Viridiplantae; phylum Streptophyta; class Pinopsida; order Pinales; family Pinaceae; genus Pseudotsuga; species Pseudotsuga menziesii. The sequence continues at coordinate 811,316 of LPNX010979660.1, read as the reverse complement.
CAGAAACTGATGGCGGGTCTATTTGACATGGAGTTGGATACCACAGTGATTCTTTGTGACAACCAGAGTTGTATAAATATGATAGAGAATCCAGTGTTCCATGATAAATCAAAACACATAGAAATCCAATATTTTTATATAAGGGATATGGTATACAAGGGAGATATAAAACTCTAGTATGTGAGTACCGATGACCAAGTTGTTGATGTGCTGACCAATCCTCTATCTTGAGTAAAGTTTGAATACTTCTGTGACAAGCTTGGTGTAGTCAGAAAAGACTTTCCTTGCAAGGAGGAACAATGATGATACTAGAAACTTTTTTCACAAGGAGGAACGATGAAGATATGGACTCTCTTTGGAAAGGAGGAACAAGTCGAAGTTATGGACTCTCCTTGGAAAGGAAGAATAGGTTGAAGATATGAACCCTTCTCGGACAAAGGGTGAGTAGGTTGATGATATGGATCCTCCCTAGAAAGGGGGAGTGATGATGAGACTATTATTGATGATAGGATGTAAGTGATGCTCCAGTACAAAAGAAGCAAAGTGTGCCTGCAGATGCTAATAAGGTCCGACATTCACTTGTGGATGATATTATCCTCTTTTGAGGATGGTCTTGCAAATAATAACACTATGTTCATGAGAGTGGTCCTAGCTGTTACCGGCTAAGGATGGTCCTATAGACGATAATATTGCATGGAGAGTGTACCTACATTCATTTGTAGATTCCATAGAATAACACTCGCTTGGGAGTGGTCCTAGTCTTAAAGCTGAGTATTCTCTATGATGAGTCCTTACATTTGACAGGTCCTAAATTTAGGTACGAACGAGATCTACAATTGCAGACGATACTCTTGCATGGAGAGTATTCCTACATACACATGTAGATATCGTAGTATAGCACTCGCTTGAGAGTGGTCCTAGATTTAAAGTTGAGGATGCTCTATGATGAGTCCTTATGGATGATAGGTCCTGCATTTAGGTGCAGACAATATATGCAGTTGTAGATGATACTCTCACATGGATAGTATTCCTACATGCACATGTAGATTCCATAGTATAACACTAACCTCGAGTGGTACTATCTCTAACAGACTGAGGATGGTCTACGATGAGTCCTTGCAGACAATAGGTCTTTCATTCATATGTAGACAAGATCTACATTCAGTTGTAGATGATATGGTCTTGCATTCATTTGGGGATGATCTAGCTAGTCGATACTATGGACTGTCCTCGTTAAGGGTGAGTAGGATGATGAGGATTGCATCATCCTTGGACTTATGTCTTAAAGAGATAGCATTTATCATTCCATAAAGAGATTATGTGTAATGCAATTAGTGATGTTGCAAAGGATCGAGAATATTGAAGTACTTCTACAAAGGATCGAGAATATCAAAGTGTTGCTGCAAAGGATCAAGAAGATCGAAGTGCTGCTGCAAAGGATCGAGAAGATTGAAGTGCTTTTGTAAAGTATCGAGAATATCGAAGTGCGATTGTAAAGGATCAAGAATATCAAAGTGTTGTTGCCAAGGATTAAGTGATCAATTGTTGTAGAAGATGATTTTCTAGTATGGAATATATTAAATATATTCTAGTAAGTGTTCTAGTTGTTGATGATCATTGAAAAATCCCTATGAAGTATAGATGTATTACCTTGATACTGTTGAATATTCCCTCTCTCGTTACTCCTATATTTGATGATGTTGTTGTCAGTATAATACCCTTATCGTTAAGGGGGAGTGTTTAAATATTATAACTTCAAATTATATTCTAAGTGTATTTTACTGATGTACCTTAAGGGGTATGTTCTATTCCTCCATTTGGATGTTATTATTATAATTGGTCATCATAGAGTCATGAGGTAAATCCTCCATTTTAAGTTGAGTCAATAGTACCCTAATGAATATAATATAATTCCGTTTTGTGATTTCCTAGGTGAAGTTGGCCTAGTCATTTTTGTGGGGCTGACTTGTTCGAGTAAAAGTCAAGTGACAAAATTAGGATAAATAGAGGAGTTGCGTTCCTCATTTGAACACACAGAATCACACTTGTGTAGTGCATAGGTGAGAGAGAGAGAGACATGCCAAAAAGGATGAGAATACCTATTTTTGGGTTTTATCTTATACATCTATGTAGAGGAAGTTTTCATGGGTTTTCTTCCCCTTAAGGGTTCCCAGGATAAATAATGTGTCTATCTTGTGACTGTGTTTCTTTTAGTGATTATGCATATGCTATTATTGTTAATTTGGATTAAACACTAATGATATCTAGCTAAGAATATAAAAGATTAACATCTCTGAGTTTTAGAAGTTGGTTGTGATGGTCACTGGCATCTCGTAGGCTAGGTTGATCATTTTGTTCACAGAAGGATTAGCAGAACCTTTGAGAGGGATGGTTAAATCTTGCTGACCTTCAAACTTGAAATAAGTTGTGAGTAGGACTAGAGATCTCCAAGATTCAATTCCAAGGAACACGTATCCCCCCAAGACTCCCATGCTCCATAAATTTCAAAATAAAAAACCTCCTGTGAGGAACTTTCCTACCCATGTAAAGAAAGATTATTCTTAAAAATATCGGGATGAACTGAGGAAGAAGCTTTACTTTTCCTTCCAAGAACCTTGGGTTTCAGGCCATAAATTGTTAGAATTTTTATCATTTAAGCAATATGATCTTAGGATATTATTTTAGAGAATAACGTGCATAGCAATAAACATAAGAGACAAGAGACACAAATAATTTTCCTCTGGGAAACCATAAAGGAGAAAACCCTGCAACTTCCTCAGAGATAGAATGAGCACCAATGGCAGCAGTAAAACCTGAAAACATAAAGATGATCTCCAATAGTTTTTTCTCTCTCTCTCACTTGATAGAGCTTCTTGTCTCTCACTCATGCGCCCTAGTGAGTGAGTGTGTGTGTTATAAATAGAGCTCACTCTCTATTTATATTCTTTCCTTCACTTAATATTTGACTCTGTTATGTAGGCTCGAGTAATCCTAAATCAGTTATGTAGGCTCAAGTAACCACAACTGGGGTACTAATGACCCAACTTACATTAACTCACCTAGGGCCAACTTCTATAGGAGAGTCTAATAACCATAGTGCCCCACAACTATGGGGACTTTAACCCTTGAACAATAAGGAGGGTTACCATCTATGACTTTGCATGAATTGTTTACATTATTGAATCTCCTTATACAAACATCGGAGCATGATATGACTCAATTACACTACAGATACTTTCTGGAATAAAAATCCGGGTTCTATACATAAGATATACAAGTGAATACATTCCAAAGTTACAAATACATCAACATAAATGTGCTAAGGGAAAGGCTCAATATATTGATGTCTTTTCCAAAAGTGAGGCTGAAGAAGAAGAGGGAGATCCATGAATAGATACAGAGGCTGCATATGAAATATCATATTAAGAGCCTCCTCTCGAGGTGAGAAAAATTGCAGTATTGTCAGGGGTGCCATGAGTCCACACTCTTCTATTCAAAGGAGTGGTGCAAGGAAAAGAAACCAATGTTCTGGTTGATTGAGGGGCAACAAATAATTTGATAGATGCATCCATGGTAGAAACAAGGAAGCTACCCAATGAAAAATTGGGAGGCTTCACAACTACCATACCAGGTAAACATTCCATGGGATTCTCTAGGTGGATTCCCAAGTTGCAAGTAACTATAAGGAATTACACGGTGACTAGTAGATTTTATGTGGTGGATGTGGATGATACTAATGTGGTATTGGGAGTTTAATGGTTGTACTCCATTGGAAATAACACAATATACTATCAATTTCCCATTATGATATTCAAATATGCAGGTGGGAAAGAGGAATTATTGAGAGGAGTCAATACCTACCCAAAGCAAGTAGTGACTGCACATTGTATGATATCTATCATAAGGAATGGTGCTATTGAATGGGTGGTTGAGTGCCAGATAACCACTAAGATAACTTCTGTCAATGTTTCCTATAGTCCCAAAGACATTCAAATGTTGTTGCATAAGAATAACAGGGTTTTTAAAAACCTCCCACATGGCATACCACCAGACCATGGAATTGAGCTGGAATTTGGCACACTTCCTATAAAAATTCACCCCTACAAGCTTCCAAATAAATTCAAGGATTAGATTGAGAATACCATCAAAGAAATTATTGATTTGGGTCTCGTTAGACCAAGTTCCATCCTCTTTTCTTCTTCGGTGGTTATGTGAAGAAGAAGGATGGAACACTTATAATGTGCATAGAATACCGGGATTAGAGCCATAAAACCATAAAGAACCGATACCGAATTCCTTGGATAGATGAGCTTATGGATGAGCTACATGGAGAAAAATTATTCTCCAAGATAGATCTCCGATCAAGATACCACCAAATTAGAATGAAGGAGGAAGATATATAGAAGACAACCTTTTGTTGTCACTTTAGTCAGTTTGAGTTTTTGGTCATGCATTTTTGCTTGACTAATTTTTCGACAACCTTCCAATCTTGCATGAACAAGGTGTTCAGTGAGCAGCTCTGTAACTATTTCCTTGTTTTCTTTGATGATATTCTTATTTATATTAGGACATGGGAAGAGTACCTTCTCCATTTAGATGTTGTGCTAACTATACTTGTAGGTCAATCCTTTTATGCTAAGCTGTCTAAGTGAAAATGTGGCATGACTGAGCTACTTTGTCTTAGTCATGTGATTTTCCAAGAAGGGGTCAAGGATCACCAATATAAAATAAAGGATATCTTGGATTGGCCAAGCACAAGAAACCTCACTGAGTTGAGAGGCTTCATTCGCATATGCAACTAATACTAGAAATGTTTCAAAGGTTACTCCAACTTCACTGCACCTTTAACATATTTGAGCAAGAAGGGGGAATTCATTTGGAATAGGGAAGTATAAAAATATTTCCAAAATATGAAGGGAATAATGAACAGTTGTCTGGTACTATCATTCATTGATTTCAACAAGCCTTTTGTGTTGGAGTGTGATGCCTTTGGGGAAGGCATTGGAGTTGTTTTGATGCAAGAAAGGAACCCAATTTCATATGAGAGCAGAAAATTGCAGCCCCATGAAAGGTTGTATTCTATGTATGACAAGGAGATGTTGGAAATCATGCATGCATTGGCCACATTTAGGAAACATCCGGTGGGAATAAATTTCATACTGAGTACTAATCACAAGATTCTAATTCACTTCCTTACCCAAAAGGAGCTTAATGACAGAGAGGATAAATGGGTAAGAAAAGTCTACTCCTATGAATTTGACATTGAATATAAGAAGGGAAATTTGAATTTGGTGGATGATGCACTTTCCCGCAAAACCACACTATCCTTGCTACAAATGCTAACTAAATGGAAGGTAGAGTTGGGAATTGAATACTCAAAAAAATTAGTTTGCATGTGGAATTTTTTATGGAGTAATACGTGTTGGAGACATTTACCTTCATAATCACTCCTTCAGTCAAATTGGCCTAGTTAAACCACTATCCTAAGTTTAATTGACATCAGTGGAGCATTAATTACCATCATCCCAGTCACTCAC